>JAJIBD010034392.1:0-14089 GCA_021461705.1 Cryptotis parvus | reverse complement strand
ACGACACCTACTAACTCACTTCATTTCTATAGCTGTTAAGCATCCCCGTGAAGTGAACAAGAGTCACTGCTTGGTTGAAGAACATAAATCTAGCTCCCTTGAATAGACTTCATACAATAATTTTCCATGCGCTTAAAGAGCATGAAAAAATCTTAGGAAAATTAATACTGTAATGTATCAACAACTCACACTACAAAACACTAAAAAACATCTTATACTCAATTATGTCATAATAAGTATAAATATTATATTCGGCATCGTGTTATAATAAAATGCTATTAGAAATAATAAAAATAATAAGATTTACACATTTTATTGAAGATGCTGAGTTTTAATTCCACAGTACATTTCTCTTATAATGTGCCTGGATGAAATTCCAACTTACCTTGATCATCCGTAGGTACAATGTGATAAGGAAGCAGCCATACTCGATATCCTCTATCACAAAGCGCTTCCGAACTTAATGTGTATGTGCTGGACTTGGAGCAATAAGAAGAATTTATGTAACGCCAAAACAGCCTTTCTTCTTATAATCTCCCAAAGGTAGAAAATAATAAAGCTGAATTATCAGTCATTTTGTTTGAGGCTTTCCAGAGTAAGAAATCGTTTCAAAATACTTTTTGTAGTGAACAACATAGCTATACAGCTCTTTGAGAAATTAAGAGTCACTAAATTGCAGGGTCTGATCCAAAAGAAAAAAAAAAAGAAATCTGCTTGACAAAATGGATGGAAGTGGGAGAGTATCATGCCGTGAGTGAAATAAATCAGTAGAGATGGGCATTGAGTGACTGCACTCATCTGTGGGATATAAAAAAGTGTAATATGAGACTAATACCCCTGACAGTAGAAACAAGAGCCAGGAGGACTGGTCCATAGCTGGAAGCTGGCCCCAAGTGGAAGGGCAAGGGAGGGCAGTTAGATAGAAATGGGACCAGGAAGACAACGATAGGGGGAATGATCACTCTGGACAAGAACTGATTGTTGAAAGGAGGTAAAAGTACAATCCAGGTATCTTTCAGTACCTATATTGCACACCATAACGCCCAGAAGGAAAGTGATAAAAAATAAAAATGCCGCCATATGGTGTCGGTGCAACAGGATAATGGACAGGTTGTTTGCCTTGTACACAGCCTGACCTGGGTTCAATCCCCATCCCACATGGTCCCCAAGCACCACCAGGAGTAAACACTGAGCACCGCCAGGTGTGACCCAAAAAAAAGACCAAAAAGAGAGAAAGAGAGAAAGAAAGAAAAAAAATGCCTTCTATAGAGGCAGATTTGGGTAGGAGGCTGGGAGAGGTAGGTGGGAGGGTGTGGCAGGAGGGAAACTGGATACTGGCGGTGAGAAACGATCGCTGGTGCTGGAATGCTGCATGACTGAAACTCCTAATCATAAACAACCTTGTAACTGCATCTCATGACGATTCAATTAAAAAAAAAAAATCTTGTGATATTACCAACCATCATAAGCTATGATTTATTTTGATATATCCTGCTATAAAATATTTCACTTTATCACAAGAAAATGTTTCAAGAATTAGGGAACTTCACAAGCAAGTGAAGCCAAATGAAAACAAAAGAGGTTTTTCAGGTTTTAGTAGTATAGGAATAAAACTGCTCTTACTGAGAAAAAGAGATAGGAACCTGCCATAGAGGCAGGCGATGGGAGGGGGAGGCAATCGGGGACACTTGGTGGTGGGAAATAGGGCACTGGTGGAGGGAGGGTGCTGGAACACTGAGTGACCGGGAAACCCCCAAACATGAACAAATTTGTAATTGTATATCTCACGGCGGTATAATAAAACATTAATTTAAATTAAAACCGTATAATATAAAAACAACTGCTCTTACCGATATAGGAGGTAAGAGAAAAGTTCAAATTTTGAGTCTCACTTTCTCTGTTTTAACTAGAGAGTGGCCCAACATATTTTAAGTCCCACATAAAAATAAAGGCAAATTTACTGGGGATGTTTGTATAACATCTTGAAGGTAGAAGTTTATCTTCTACCCTGGTAGTACTGAGTTATAACATTAGTACAAAGTTTTGCTCAGAAATATATGTGGCATGGGGCCAGAGCGATAGCTCAGCAGGAGGGTGTTTGGCTTGCACACAGCCAACCTGGGTTCGATTCCTGGTATTCGATATGGTCCCCAAGCACTGCCAGAGTAATTCCTGAGTGTAGAGCCAGGAGCAACTGCTGAGCATCACCGGGTGTGACCCAAAAGCAAAAAAAAAAAAAAAAAAATATATATATGTCACTAACAGAGAGAATTTACTTACTTAGAATGTTGAAGTTTATCTTCTATTAAAGGAAGCACGGCTGGAATCATCTCTCGAGGGAAATCTGGCTGGACAACAGTAAGTGCCATACACACCTCAATCAGGTTAGTGCTCTGCAGGTCCTGCAGAATTATAAGCCAAGGAAACAGGAAAAATTTTAAACCAGGGACAGCAAAGTAAAACCTGCAATACAACTGTGTTAGTGTTGCACTATCATAAACTAGGGATGGCAAACTAAAAATATGCAAAAGAACTGTTAGTTTTCTACTAAATTCATAAACTAGGGGCAGCAAACTAAAAACTGCAATAGATCTGTACATTTTTTTACTAAATTCATAATTAATTTGTACATTCATTTAATGAGAGCCCAGACTCCTGTCTGGACATTACTGATCAGTAGAGACTCAGTTCTGAGAGAGAAAACAATGAGACTCCTGAGCCCAGAGAGGCCATTTTAACTTAGTCTAAAATTGCAGGTGAAAGGGACTCACTTACAAAAGTAAACTTAATCTGCAACCAACTATTCAGCAGATCATCAGTGAAGGTAAAGAGGAAGACGTGTTTCAGTCACATCTCTTTGTGGGAGTCAGATCATGTTCTTGGGTTTTGGGTTTTGTCTATGAGCCTGAAGCCCCTAATGCGCTTGCCTGGGTTTCCAGTTTACTTAACATGGGTTTTTGTTTTTGTTTTTCGGTCATACCTAGGGATGCTCCGCAGTTACTCTTGGCTCTACACTCAGGAATAACTCCAGGCAGTGTCCCAAGGACCATATGGGATGCTGGGGATCAAACCCTGGTCAACTGCATACAAGGCAAACACCCTAACCGCTATACTATTGCCCTGCCCCAATTACTGGAAGTTTTAAAGTAATTTTCCCAATATATGCAGAAAGATGTATACATATAGTACTAACGCTTACATAAAGTTTGCCGATGTTCTAATAACATTTAAAAATGTGTTTTATTTTATTTAATTTTTTTAAACAATTCTTTTTTTTCCTTTTTTTTCTTTTTGGGTCACACTCGACAATGCTCAGGGTTTCTCCTGGCTCTGCACTCAGGGAATTACTCCTGGCGGTGCTCGGGGACCATATGGAATGCCGGGGATCGAACCCGGGCCTGCACGGCCGGGCCACATGCAAGGCAAATGCCCTACCCTCTGGACTATCACTCCGGCCCCTAAAAATGTGTTTTAAAGTTTGGAAAATTTTAAGCTACCAGTAACCTTTAGTAGAATATATAACTAAAAATTCAGAAATTACTATACAAACAGAGGTTATCAAAAGATTGACAAGAGGGGCCGGAGTGACAGTACAGTGGATAGGGCTGTTGCCTTGCAGGCAGCTGACCCAGGTTTGATCCCCAGCATCCCATATGGCCCCCTGAGCACCGCCAGAGTAATCCCTGGGTGCAGATTCAGAGTAACCCCTGAGCATTTCCAGGTGTGACTCAAAAAAGCAAAAAAAAAAAAAGACACGAGACTGGGCTTCAGCAATAGTACAGCAGATAGGGCATTTGCCCAGCACACAGCGGACCTAAGTTCAATCCCTGGCGATCCAATATGGTCCCCAAGCACCTCACCAGAAGTAACTCCTGAGTATAGAGACAGGAGTAACCCCTGAGCATTGCTGGGTGTGGCCCAAAACAAAGAAAAAAAAAAAATATATATATATATATATATGCATAAACATAATATATACACATGTTACTGGAAGTTTTAAAGTAATTTCCCCAATATAGACAGTAAAATGTATACATACGGTACTTACACTCACATAAAGTTTGCCAACTGTTCTAATAAAACTTGAAAATGTGTTTTAAAGTTTAGAAAATTTTAAGCTACTAGTAACCATTAGTAGAATACATAACTAAAAAATTTGAAAATTACTATACAGAGGTTATCAAAAGATTGACACAAGATTGGGCCAGAGCGATACTATAGCAGGTAGGGGCGCTTGCATAGCACACTGAGGACCTAAGTTCGATCCCAGCATCCCATATGATCCCCAAGCACCGCCGAAGTAATGCCTGGAGTGCAGAGCCAGGAATAATCCCTGAGCATAGTTGAGTGACACCCCCCCAACACCCCCAAAAAAAAGATTAACACAAGATAAATATGAAAGAGCATAATCATTTGACTAGATTTAATTCACGATTTGACCTGAAAGTTTAACAGGACTGGCTAGAGAGATAGTACAGGGGTAAAGTGCTTGCCTTGCACACAGCTGACCCTGGTTCAATCCCCTGGTACCTCATCTAATCCCCTGAGCATAGAGCCAGGAGTGATCCCGAAGGTAGAGCCAGCAGTAAGCCCTAAGCATCACCAGTTGTGCCCATCCTGAATCAAGATTATATATAATTCTAACTCTAGTCTATGGTTTTGGTTTTTTTGGGTGGTTGGGGACTACACTTAGCAATGCTCAGGAGTTACTCCTGACTCTGCACTCAGGAATTACCTCCTGGCGGTGCTGGGGTACCATATGGGATGCCAGGGATCGAACCCTGGTCAGCCACATGCAAGGCAAATGCCCTCCCTGCTATACTATCACCCCGGCCCCATCTAACTCTACTTTTTAAAATAAAATAGGACATGGCTCAGTGAACGACTGTACGCCTCACCTATGCGGGCTCTACATTTGATCCCCAGCACCAATGAATGAACGAATAATAACCGTAGCAGCAGCAACCATTACTTAAGTGTTTTATTTAACCTTACAACTTGATTAACTTCGCTTTACAGATGCAGAAAGTGATCTGTTAGGTTTTCTAAGTTCATTCTGTAAGGCAACCTTTCTCTAAAACTATCTACTTCAGTATGATGGAAGAGAAATGTCAGAAGCTTATAGGAACAATTTCCGACTTCAAACAAATGAACACTCTGATACAATACCTTTACAACTGTATTCACAAGGAGAAGCAAGAGCTCGTGACTTTCATGCAGAAATAAAGAAACAGCCAAGTAACCTAAAAGAGTTGAGAGAGAAATCTCATGATTACTTCTAAAAATTAATATTTCCCTAGGCTAGGGATATAGCTCACTGGGAGAATACTATTAATCCCTGGGACACCATTTCTCAAAAGTTTTTTTAAGAAATTATACGAAAAGAATAATACATACCAAAATTTAAGAGACAGAGATAACAGTTATAGGTATAAATAAAAACAAACTGCAAAATATAAGGTTCAAAATCTTTAGTTAGGAAGATTTCAGGTATTCTTCATTCTAAAATCTTCTAGAATTAGCTATTTCACACTCTATGCCTAAAAATATAAGAACTGGGGGACCTGAAAACGCCAGTCCTCAGGCCCTCACAGACAGCCACTGTCCCCACTGACCAAGATTCACTGAGAAGAGTCCCCTGGGCCTTCTAAGCCTGTGCAGGCTGGCCCAATCCCCCAAGGAATTCTTTAAGTAACTTCCACTCTCCACATAAAATTTAACTGATACCTGCAGATAATCTACCTCAAAAGATGTGAATACCAATAAATGACTTAGGGCTCCTTGAAAATAAGCCTTCCAAGGGCCAGAGCGCAGCGGTAGAGCATTTGCCTCGCATGCTGCCAACCAGGGTTCGATCCTCAGCATCCCTTATGGTCCCCTGAGCACCGCCAGGAGTAATTCCTGAGTGCAGTGCCAGCAGTAACCCCTGAGCATTCCCGGTGTGGCCCAAAAAGAAAAAAATCATAAAATAAAAGTCTCCCGGCCAGGGAGACTACGAAGCAGCTTTAGCCATGCTTTGCTGGCAGGACGCTTGAGTCTGATCCCCCAACACCATGTGTTCGCTTGGGCACCTGGGAAGTCCCTGAGCACGCCAGATATGGTCTACATAAGGTAAGATAGAGTACCCCTGTGAGGGTGAGGCCTAGTTCGGCTCCCTGACTGTAACCGCATAAACTAGACACCTCACAACAACACAGAGAAGAGGTTTTGTTTGTTTTTGAAGAGGATCCTGGATGGAGTGAGGTTTCCTAGGTGGCACATACCGGGCTTATCATCTCAGAACGCACACCACCACGTTGCCTGTTCCCCGCTAACCTTCAGTACAGGTCAACATGCACGGCACTATCAACTTCCTTGAATAAAGACCAAGTTCTCCAGGGAAGAGGTGGTACAACAAGTAGGATTACCTTGCATGCAGCTGACCTGAGTTCGACCCCCGGCACCCCATGATACCGAAGCTCTCTAGGAGTAACCCCTGAGCAGAGTGAGAGGTAAATCCTGCACATCACACTGGGCGTGGCACCCCCCCCCCAGCCCCCACCTCCAAAACAGACCATATTCTCCCCATATTTACTAACGGGCTTCCTTCCTGGGATTCTAATATAAGCTGAAACTAGAGGATGTAAGTCCTTGCAAGAATTTTCTTTTTTTTTTTTTTCTTTTTTTGGGTCAGATCCAGTGATGCTCAGGGGTTACTCCTGGTGGTGCCTCAGGGGACCATAGAGGATGCTGGGGATTGAACCCGGTCGGCCGCATGCTAGGCAAACACCCCTACCCGCTGTACTATATTGCTCTGGCCCTCCCTGTAAGAATTTTTAGCCAAAATCCCTGAAAGCTGGTAACAGAGATAACTTAAAAAAAGAAAACATATCTTTAATTTCGGGACTAATACTAATAAATAATACTAATTATTCTAGTCAATTTTAGTTCTATAAACATTTCTGATCATCAAGTGAGGTTAGTCTGACTTGATTAATAAAGCGACCCAAGTGGGAGAGACAGTCAGGAGAAAAGGCCTCGCGCCCAGTCAACTCCAGTTCAATCCCTGGCCGCACGCTCAGCATGGAGCTAGAAGCAGCCTCTCACGCAAGCTGGTTATCCAAACTCCCCATTACTCTACAAAAAAAAAAAACTACAAATGGTAACAAGCAGTGGTCGTGGGGGTGGCCTCAAGCAATGCTCAGCCCAGCAGTAGAGGTCTGAGGGTCCAGCCGGACCGCGCTCAGCTCTGCCAGTGCTGGGGGGTGTCGGAACTACACTATCAGAGCCGACTCAGAGGCGCTGCACGCGCAGGACACACTATTCTACGGCTTCAGCCAGATCCCTAGTCCCAGTTGCACAGACTTGTAAAATAAGTTTATTGAGATAATACAAACTAATTCAGTTTAAGTGCACAGTTATATGAATAAATATGAATATGGATAAATATGGCCACCAAACTACCAATACAAAAATAGGCAACTTTTTTGGTTTTTCCTTCCACTTTTAATATTTTATTGATTTTTACCTTTGGTTTATACAACCATAAATTAAAATATAATTCCAGTGGCACAGATTCCCCATCTCTATGTGAGTATAAGCCTTACTGAACCTGCCACCAAGGTTCCAGTGCCTTTTGCATACCATCATGAGGGCATAATAGAGAATTTCCTTAGGCATATTGATTTACAACAGAGTTAATAATCAGACTTTATGCATACAACAATCTGAAACCACATCCTCCACCAGAACATAAATATTTTATCGTCTCTATAACATCACACTACAACAAATCAAGAAAATTGATTTCCTTATAGGCTTTAAGCTTTCAAAGTGAAATTCTTAAAGCTTTAAAAATTACAAGGCAGTATTCTAAAAATATACCATATACCTGCATTATTCATTTTATACAGTGGCTAAAACTTTAAGGACATTATTCATTTTATACAGTGGCTAAAACTTTAAGTAAAAAGAATCTTAAACATATACATACCAACTCTTTTTTCTAATAGGTTTCCTTGTTGTGCTAGTTTGATGGCGCGTATGTACCCAAAGGAAGCATCGTATCCGAAAGCATTTCACAATATATAAGTCTCACCATACATTCTTTCATCATTCTCTGAAATGCAAAGTGTAAATAGAACGGTTTAATTTTCATCCCCCTACCTGTAATCATTTAACAAGAAAAATCCTTTATCTTGACACTGAAAAGGCAACATGTGTAAATTAGCCATCCATAGTAGACTGCAGAAATAGAAACTGGGGGCCAGAGAGATAGTATGGCATGTAAGATGCTTGCTGTGCACGTGGCCAACCCTGCCACAGTGATCCCTGAGCACAGCCATATATGATCTGAAAAACAAAAACAAAGCAAACAATTGCTAAACACCGCCAACAGTATTTAACAAATTTACTTCAATATTTGTTAGCAACACTATAAATTTTTAATTGTATATCATCCAAGATTTTTTTTTTCTTTTTGGGTCACACTAGTGATGCTCAGGGATTACTCCCTGGCTCTGCACTAAGGAATTAGTCCTGGCGGTGCTTGAGGGATCATATGGGATGCTGGGGATGGAACCGGGTCAGCTGCGCGCAAGGCAAATGCCCTACCCGCTCTACTACTGCTCCAGTCCCTGACATTTAAATTATTGTCATTTAATATTTATAACATAAACTAATAATTTTTAGTGAAATAAAATATATTTTTTTTTATTTTTGCTTTCTGGGTAACACCCAGCAATGCTCAGGGGTTATTCCTGGCTCTTTGCACTCAGGAATTAATGCTGGCAGTGCTTGGGGGCCATATGGAATGCTAGGGAATTGAACCCGGGTCAGCCGCTTCCAGGGCAAACACCCTACCCACTGTGCTATTGCTCTGGCCCTAAAACATATTTCAAAATAAGAAAAGCTAAGGGCAGAAGAGATAGTATGTCTATCTTTTCTGGGCAAGGGGATAAGTGGGTAAGGGAATTGCTTTTACACAACTGACCAGGGCTCTGAGCTGTAGCGACCCAACAAGTACCCAGAGCATCGCCAGGAATGATTCCTGGAGTGCAGAAGCAGGAGTATCGCCAGGCGTGCTCAAAACAAAAGAAACTAAAATAATTTGTGAAATTATGGCTAGTGTGTTACAGAATTACTGTATCACAAAATGTTTGACAATCAGTTCATTTTACAGCAACACTACCAGCTGGGCTGAGAGAGTGCGCCAGGTGCTTGCCCCACACACCACCAACCTGGTTCTATCCCCCGGCATCCTGTATGGCCCCCACCCAAGCACAGCCAGGAGTAATTCCTGAGTGCAGAGCCAGAAGTAACACCCCAGCATCGCTGGGGTGTGGGCCAAAAAAATGGGGGCGAGGGATCCCACATAGAGCTTAAAATAGAATTCAGGGCCGGAGTGATAGCCCAGTGGGTAGGGCATTTGCCTTGCACGCGCCGGCCTGTGCCCGCCTGGGTCAATCCCCAGCATTCCATATGGTCCCCCAGCACCGCCAGGAGTAATTCCTGAGTGCAGAGCCAGGAGAACCCCTGAGCATCGCGGGTGTGACCCAAAAAAGTTAAAAAAAAAAAAAAAAAAGATAGAATTCAGGTGCTTACACGCACCAGGAAAGAGTTCTCTACTACTGCCTGGCCCAGCTAGATGTTTTATTTTAATTTTGTTACTGAATCACTAGGAGATACACTGTTACTAAGCTATTTATGACTGGGCTTCAAACATGCGATGTTCCAACACCACCCCTTCACCAATATACATTGCCCACCACCAACGTCCTTGTTTCCCTCCTGCCACCGCCCCCACCCCGCCTGCTCTCTCTTTGGCAAACACTCTTCTCTCTCTCTCTCTTCTCTCTCGCTCTTTCCTTTTGGATATTATGGTTTGCAACACGGGTACTGGAAGGTTATCATGTATGTACCTTTACATTCTTTCAGCACTCAGTTCTTGCTAAGTATTTTAAAGGATAATAATGCTTAATATGTGGCCAGAGTAATAGTACAATGGGTAGGGCGCGCCAACCTGGCTTTGATCCCCGGCATCCCTTATGATCCCCGAGCACCACCAGGAGTAACTCCTGAGTGCAGAGCTCAGAATAACCCCCTGAGCATCACTAAGTGTGACACAAAATGATAATAATAATGGTTGTTTCAAGCATTTCACACATCTTTACATATATACATCTATATTTATATACATGTAAATAGGAACAGTGTTAAAAGCCATTGGAATATCTTAGGGATTTTAAGATTTAATTCAGGTCACTTGTGTTTAAAGCAATACGAGTTCATTCATCAGTGCACTAATTAAAGTTGCTAAATTCTGAGCAAATAAGCTTCCAAAGATGGCAAAAGTCCCTCCTTAAAGGTTTCTACCTCATTTGAGAATTAAAATGGGGGCCAGAGCGATAGCAGAGCAGGGAGGGCGTTTGCCTTGCACGCAGCCGACCTGGGTTCGATCCCCAGCATCCCATATGGTCCCCTGAGCACCGCCAGGAGTAATTCCTGAGCAAAGAGCCAGGACTAACCCCTGAGCATTGCCAAGTGTGACCCAAAAGCTAAAAAAAAAAAAAGAGAGAGAGAATTAAAATGTTCATTTAAGCCATTGAAGTAACAACCCTGAATATTCTATATCAGCTTGAAGTACAATTATGTTGACTACATTATTGTTCTCTTATTTGGGGGAAAGGGTTGTCTCCCAAGTGATGCTCCGAAGAATCCTGAACCCCCGCCAGTGACTCCCAGACAACCTAGCTAATGGTCTACAATGACATCCAAGGGCCAGAGGACCTGTACTGCTTAGCCCTGTGGTGCAGGGATTACCCAGGGGCCCCTTAGCAGGACTTTGCTGCAGGGCCACACCCAGAAGTGCTCACTAGGTGATGTAGTGACAAGGATCGAACCTGGGCCAGGCACATACAGGCATGTGTCCTAATCACTAAACTATCTCCCCCCTTGCTTTAACTATTTCTCTAACAAACTGTCTTCTCGCCTCTACATGACCATCTCGGGGGAAAACTACTCTGAGAGGTATGCCCAGAGCTCACAATCTTCCTTCCAACTTTGGCTCCTAAATTCTACCTATTTTTCTTATAAGCCCACACACATCAGGTTTTTAGCAACAAAAAAGTGGTATTTACTGATGCCCATGATAGAGAATGGAAACCTCACAAAGACGGTAAGTCAGATATGCTCAATATGTGTTATCAAGTACCAGGAAGTCCGTGATTTTACACATATACACAGACACAGATCTAGACAGTAAACAAACAGGTGCGCTTACATGCAGATGAGTCAGGTTAACTAGGGTTTGAGCTGTAATAACGTAAGCACGTTATTACAGTTATAAAAGGAAATGTGTACTCCTTCGGCCTTTAAAGTGTGCCTCACACCTGGTCATTACTCCTGCCCAATGACCACCCTGATATTTTTATTAGAGGAGGGAAAAACATTCCCAACGACTCACACACAGCAGACATGATTTGCTGAGCAAATGGCACTTGGAAAAACCTCATATATGAAACCACCTTAACCCCAAAAATGAAAAGTAAAACTAGGTTTTAATCTATGCAGGGGCTCCAACAGATACAGCGCCACTCCTGAAGCTGCGGCTGAACGAACAGCGTTAGAGCTGAGCTGCTATGGAGCTGCAGAGCAAGGCAGGCACATGCTTTTAGGCCACAGGCCCTAATTAGATCCTCTGCATCACACAATCCCTGAGCACCCCAGGCAGCATCCCCAAGAGCCAAGAGAGCCAGGGTGACCCTTAAGCATGGACAGGAACGGCCCCCCAAAAAAAAACAAACAAAGCCACTCAACTTGGATTTAGCTGTTGGGCAATACTCTTAGTTTAAAAGCAAAAAAAAAAAAAAAAAAACCAGTGCCGGAGTGATAGTAGATCATTGGCCTTACATGCAGCCGAGCCAGGTTCAATCCCCAGCATTCCATATGGTCCCCTGAGCACCAGAAGGAGTAATTCCTGAGTGCAAAGCCAGGGAGTAACCCCTAACATTGCCAGGTCACTTGATCACTTGACATCCCGTTATTCATCGATTTGCTCTAGCGGGCGCCAGTAACGTTTCCATTTGACCCTATCACGTGCCAGTGTAGCCCAATGGCATCTGGTTGCTTCAGGAATACAAAGAGCTTCAAACCGTTTCTTCAGGGTCTTGATGAAGAAGTCTGACCATCTTGTAGGTGGGCAGCCATGTGATCTTTTGAATCCCGTGGGATCCAGTCAGTAACGGCTCTAGTCCAGCGGTCGTCTCCAAATCGCATTACATGTCCAGCCCATCTGATTTTCGATGCCTTGGCAAACGAGACAGCGCCCCTGACTCTGGAACAGCGATGGAGGTCGGAGCTCCAGATTCCCTTCTCTCACTTGCGTGAGGCGTGATATTCCAAGCATAGCTCTTTCGATTCCTCTCTGGGAGATCCGAATGGCATTCTCATCCTGCTTTCGTAGGGCCCAGGTCTCTGAGGCGATATGTTAGTGCAGGGAGAACGGTGGAGTTGAAGAGATGAATGGAGGTTCTTTGTCCTTTTTAGCTATTTCTTTGATGCTTTTTGAAGGCATTCCATGCCGCCTCTCTTCCTCCCCTGCGCAGCTCAGGCTTTAGGTCGCTCATCATGTTGACTTCTCGACCTAGGTACACATAACTGCTGCATTCAGAGATGTTTGTTCCATTGAGAGTGAATGGGGCCTTTGGAACTAGTTTATTTCTCATGAACATAGTTTTGTTGAGATCTCAACAGCTGAATCTACAGCTGAATGTGAGCCAGGTATGACCCAAAAGGGCAAAAAAAAGAAAAAAAAAACATATTTCTATATTCCTCTATGTTATATTTTGGATCATGATAGAAAATATGAGTAATAGTAAAATTTTTTTTTCTTCTTGGGTCACACTCCTGGCTCTGCACTCAGGAATTACTCATGGCGGTGCTCTGGGGACCATATGGGATGCCGGGGATCAAACCCGGGGCGGGCATGGGCCAGCCACGTAGCAAGGCAAACGCCTCTCACCATCTGGGCTACCGCTCCAGCCCCGAGTAATAGTAAAATTATACATTAAAAAATTGTACTGCAGGGCCCAGAGCAACAGTACAGTAAGTAAAGCACTTGCCTTGCACACGGCTGACCAGGTTTCATCCCCTGGTACCTCATATGGTCCCCAAGACCCACCAGGAGTGATCTCTGAGCTCAGAGTCAGGAATAAGCCCTGAGTACTACTGGGTGTGCCCCCACACACAAAAAACCAGCAAAACTTTTATATTGATACCTAATGCATACAAATATTACACATTATATACAAAACATACAGAATTACTGTTCAAGATGTGTAATAATTAAATATCTACAAGGTAAACAATTCAGGCCCTGAGATAATATTTATCCTAACCTTTCCCTGAGCCCGAATTAAACCAGAAGACCAGCACTGGGCCCCCGGCAGCTCACCACCGCCTGACTCAGCACTGACTTGCAAGCTCTCAAGCTAATCTTGCTTCAGAGCAGTGAGCAACAAATAAAAGGCTAAAGGTCATGTCTGACGTCATACCATCCTGACATACCAGATTTTAGCAATCAATCAGATACAGACCTCAGATTCGGTCTGTGCTGGCAGAGAGGGGGCAAAGCTTACCAGCGTGGTGCCAGGAGCAGACACAGTGGCCTTCAGATTGCTCAGTTCCTGCTGAATTAACTTCTCTTCCTCCTGAAAGGTGACATCATATTACTTCAATAACAAGCTACTAAGCTGCAACACCTTTCCCAAGGGGAAAACATAACGTGCCATGCGATCAACGGAAGACGCGTTACTTTAAAGGAGTTACAAATAAAACCGTGTGGTGAGATGTGCCTAGACTGCAGAGATAGGACAGCGAGGAAAGCATCCATCTGCCTTGCATGCGGCCAACCCTGGTTTGATCCCCGGCACCACATGTGGTACCAGTCAGGAGCGCTCCTGACTTTTAGGGGGCACCGTGCGTGGGCCCAAAACTTCCCGCACGAGCCTAAAAAAAGCGTGCACCTGCAGACTAACGCACCAGTATTTCCTTCGTTGTTCTGTTCCCCTAAGAACTGTCAGCAGCTCCCCCTCTCCATTCAGTGGAACTG
>JAJIBD010034391.1:0-41295 GCA_021461705.1 Cryptotis parvus | reverse complement strand
TTCGCTCCCAACTGTATTCAGTGGCCCGAATGAGGAGTCCCTTTGTGGTCTGTGAGGCACTGTGTTGGCACTGCAGCTCTGTTGGGGTCTTCTGATGGCAGGGCCCAAAGAGCACAAGCCTAGCTCTTGGGGCATCTCTCTTACTCTAACTTTCTCATCTCGCATTGACCCAAATAAACTCCATCTTCCCACCTCCAGCATCTGGCTTCAAAGAGGATTCAGTATCTTTTTATTTTGCCCACCTAAAGCTAGGTAGATCCTGTTTCATTTTAATGTGAGCTGAAGAAGCTAATTTTGATGTTGAAGTTGCAAGTGTGAGAACTTTATTCATTTTTACTCCAACTTTCAACGGGTTTTCCTCGCAGCCTTCTTTCTTAACACCCTACCTTCCTATCTCCCCTTATTCATGGGTAATGCTTGCCTGTTCCTTTATCCGAATTTAAAAATAAGTAGTGAAGGAGAAAAGAAAACAAAAGAAAGCAAATTGACTGAGTATCTTATTACATGAGACTATTTAAAGAGCTACATTTCCCTTGAAAAGCTTTTCTGATTGAATTCTAATTTCAGTTTGTATCTCTTACCTAACACTCCGTGATGATGTGATATTGATTTTGCTCTTTTGTTTTATTTCTACGTGAACTTACCTAATACAGAGACTAGCATTAGCAAAACTTTTGGATCAATAGAGCTTTACCTACATGCATTAGAGCATGCTTCTAATGCATGCTTTAGGGCAAGTAAAATTTCATTTTTAACAGGCTTAAAATGTGTAATTATAAGCTAAGTGTTGCCTGTATGGGAAATGTTGAGTTTTAATTGAAGTCTATTTTTTTTCCTTTATAGATTTTTAAATCTTTCCTTCATTGCATATGAGGCTCCAAGTGGGTCCAAATGGGTCCCTGGTCTGCAACATGTTCATATTTTTATGTCTGCTGCAAATCTCTAGGCAGGGATAAAAGGTTTAATTTATTTAACCTTTCGTTATGTGGCAATAAATTAAATGCAATTATTTTCTGAGTATTAAAGAGTAATTTGAGTTTTCTGTATTATTGCTATAAAGCACCTGAAAAAATAAGACCAATAACTGGTTTGCTACACTGTGGATTATAAATTATTCTGTTACCTGATTGATATGTAAAGATTGGTATTCTTAACTTTAGAATGTTTCACTTATATCTAGAATATTTTATTCATCCTTTTCATAGCCACTAATGATAGTTGGCATGCATATATATGCATATATATTTGTGTTTTAATCTAGCTACATTAAAAAATACAAAGGGAAACACATTAAATTTTTCACTTGTAATAAAATTCTTCTTAGATTTATGTAAAAGATAAGCAAGTATTTCTCCAAGTTTCATTTACTTATTCAAAAAATAAGACATAAAGGATATATTTAATTCTTTAACTTCTCTTGAAAGAAAAGTTTGTTTTTGTTAGGTGACCAGAGCTTTGTAGAAATATCATATCTGTGACATTATTTGTAGCATTTTGTGGACCATTCTGAGATTATGTCATACAGAATCTGACACCTGTGAAGTCATCAGAGCAAAGATTATTAATATGCCCCCAAGATTTGGGATTAACATTCTGAAACAGTTATTTGGGATTACTTTCTGCAATGTGGCTCTAACGTCCAACCAAATATGCTTTTCTTTTGGAGAGTCAACATACAGGCTATTCTTTAAATAAACCCACCCTGCATCTTCCTCCTTCCTGTAGAATCTCTGCCCTTGGAAACAAATCTGATGTGGAAAATAGAAATAGTCAACAGATATCACGGCACCCTAGACCTAAACATTCTACTTTTTACTTTTTTTCCTTTTTGTTTTTTGAGTCACACCCCGCATTGATCAGGGGTTATTCCTGGCTCTACACTTAGGAACCACTCCTGGTGGTGCTCAGGGGGACCATATGGGATGCCAGGGGTCAAACCCAAGATGGCCATGTGCAAGGCAAATGCCCTAAGCCACTGTGCTGTCTCTATGGCTCCATACTGCTTTTCTAATAGGTCAGAGTAGTAACCTTATAATAAAGTGAGATTGGGGAAAGACTCAACTTTTGGGGGCTCTTACACCTGGCGATATTCAGAGTCTGCTCTGGGCTCAGTGCCTGGGAATTGGTTCTCTGTGTGTTCAGGGTTCATGCAGTGCCGGGATCAAACCTGGACCTCCTGCATGCGAACATGTGCTCAGCCCATTGAGCTGTCTCTGGTTCCTGGCTAAACCTGTATTTACAAGGAACTCACTGAAAATCTCCTACATTTATCAAGTAAAACATATGGCTAATGATGAGCTTGATGAGAGAAGGTAGAGGGTCCTAGAATGTCAGACGAGCTGCTTCCTTCTGACTGTGCAGGAGGCTGGGACATGCAGGTGCCCAAGAGACTACTACCAAGCTCTCAGGACACTCTGTGGAGACACTTGCCACTTGTCTTCCGTTGTTCATCAGTTTGCTTGAGCAGGCACCAGTAATATCTCCATAGTCCTGTCACATGCTAGTGTAGCCCAAGGGCATCTGCTCACTCCAGGAACATGAAGAGCCTCAGACCATTCCATCAGGTCATGGGAATGAGGTCTAAAATTGTTACTAGTTTTTGGCATATCAAATACAACACAGATAGCTTGCCAGGCTCTGCTGTGTAGGTGGGATACTCTCAGTAGTAGGCTCTCATATCGTGCATTTACTGATGAAACACAATGGGGAGAGATGGGCTTTTCTCTTGGTGGAGCTCTGACGAACTATGGAGTCCGGATGTTGAGAATGGTGGCCCTCATGGTGTGGGGGTTCCTGTGGCTTCGTGTGAGGCTCTATTGGGATGGCAGCCAGGGCTAGAACCCACTTTCCCTCCTGGGCACCTCATGATCAGCTGAGCACAGGGAGAACCGGTAGCAGCTCTGAGTCTGTGGAGACACTGAGGTAAAAGCTGGGAGACAGTGAGGTGAGCACGGGAGGAATTGGGATCTCGCCTCTTTGAAACTGCAGAGCAGTTAGAACAAGTGAGTCCAACCGGACACTCTCCTTTCCCTTGGCAGCTTCTGAAAAGCTGATGTGAGCTGCTCCGGTTGGCTAAACCCAGAATGCTGGCCCCATGTCAGCCTCCGCGTCTGTGGACATAGTCACTCACCACTCAAGGTGTGTGATTTTATTTTTTTGTCCCTTGAGGTGGCATCGGCGTCAGAGCAATGATTCTGTCAGTTGCTAAAGGGGTGGCCTGACAGTTCCTGTCCTTCCAAACGTGACTTGATGGAAACTTGCCTCAGGAGACGCGCCTAGAAACAGGCTCTTCTTGGCCCTCCTTCCCCGCGGAGTTCCTGGATGGCTGAAGTGCATATTCCTGAGTGCTGCCAGAGGAAAGGCAGAGCCGCGCCAAGCACTGGGAGGGCCAATTTTCTTTTTTTCTTCAGGAAATGTCTTGAATTTGGAAGCAAGATGTATCCCCCCAGACTTTACTTTGGAACTTTCTGTGTGTTCCTGTACATATACTCCTGTTTGATTGTTTGGGGGCCACACCTGGCAGTGATCAGGGCTCACTCAGGGCTCAGGACTCAGGACTCACTCCTGGCAGTGCTTGGGGTGACACGCACACTCCTGGCTGTGCTTGTGCACTGGGATCCCGGATGAAACCTGGGCAGGCTGTGGGCAAGGCAAGTGCTCCACCACTGTCCTCTTGCTCCGGCCCCACGGCACTCTTGAGGAGGACTTTTAATGGTCTCCTAGGTGGGAAGTCCAGGGTTTTAGGACAAGTTAGAACTGTCTCCACTCATCAAGGTCCCTTATGTTCTAATGGTCCAGCCTGGTGAATAGTTAACAACTGGAAGGAAAAATGAGGATTCTCAGAGATTAAATGAGGTTTAGGATTTTTTCTTTGCGTACCTGAGAAATGTTAGGTTACCAGCCCCCACACACCCTTCACAACGCCTCTGGTCTTCATCAAAACCAAGAAATCTTTGCTCCAAAGCCTAGAATCTGTGCTGGTGCCTTTCTCACGTGGTTGCAAAAAGGCTAAGAGTGTTGAATTCTCTGCCGCTTCTGCAGATGGATCTTTTAGTTCATTCATTCACTCATTCATTTACTAGTTCAAAAAAACACAGTAATGCTATGTGAGGCTGGGAGTAATTGAAAAGCAAGACCTGGAATTGTCTCCGAGCAGCTCAGCCCAGAAGGAGAGACAGGTGTACAAACTGGTCACAACACAATAAAACCAGTAAAGTATAGTGACTGTGTGCTCTGGGCAGGATGGGCCGCTGTCTCGGAAACAGGAAAATGGTGGGTGGCTTTAGACACTGAGGTTTCAGCATAAATGAGCAGGAAAGCGCTGTTCCAACAGGTTCTAATGGGTGAAAGCTGGAAGCGGCCTGGTGTACTCACAAGCTATGCAGGCTTTGATGTGGCCCCGTTTGTGCCATGCAAGTGTCAGGGGGCAAGAGAGATGGCCAGTGGGAAATGAGCCAGGAAAGTGAGAGGCCAGACCCCCAGGGCAGGCACAGACTAGTGTGTAGGTGCTCTGGAGCCTGTGGACAACGTTGTGGCTAGAGGAACATTTTGAAGACCCCGAGAGCAGCAGGGTGAGAGTGGATGGGAGAGTCTCAAGCTGATGATGGGAGATTAGGTTGGAGAAGGAAATGATTCAAGATGCATGGCCAATGCTCAGTGCTAGTCCAGGCTGCTGTTTCCAGTTATCGTCACACTGATCCCTTAGTATGTAGAGGGATATACATGGCAGTATTGCAAACCACAATACACAAAAGGAGAGAGAGAGAGAGGAGGGGGAAAGGGAGGAGAGACAGGACAGAAAGGAGAGAGAGTAGAGAGAGGAGAGAGAAGAGAGTAAAAGAGAGAGAAAGAAGAGAGGGGAGAGAGAGAGAGAGAAAGAGAGAGAGGAGAGAGAAGAAAGAGAGAGATATGAAAAGTGTCGGCCATAGTGGCAGGTTGTGGGATGGGAAGGGAAACTGGGGACATTGGTTGTGGGAACGTGCACTGGTGGAGGGATGGGTGCTGGAACACTGTATGACTGAGACCCAATCCCGAACAGCTTCGTAATGTCTATCTCAGGGTGACTCAATATCTCTATCTCTATCTCTATCTCTATCTCTATCTCTATCTCTATCTCTATCTCTATCTCTATCTATCTCTATCTCTATCTCTATCTCTTTGGAAAATGGTTTTTAAAGTCTTGGCAAGACATGACATTTAATAGAATTGTGGACACTGTGTAGTTTAAAACGTGATTTTTATTAAACTAAGAAAGTCAGCTGCGCTTCTTTCCTGGTGTAGTAGTCCACGTAAGTTTTCACTCCTTTACCTTTTATACAGTAATTTGATGCCCACTTTTACCAGGTGTGACCCAATCCATCATCTGTTGGTCCAAGTGTGGTCACAAACACGTTGCTTTTCAGAGAACTGACATTTTCCTTCCTTTAAAAATGATCCTATTTTTACATGAGGTAACATGTTTCGGTCAGTGTCAGTGGTCACTCTTCCAGGGCCCTCAGGTCCTGTCCCACTACAGCCATCGGAACAACAATGACTTTCTCCAGTTACCCTTTGCAGCAAGATAATCTCCGCTGAGGGGATGGTGCCTTCTTGCCCCGGGCCAGTCACTGGGGACCGCATACTCCTTCTGACTGAGTGTTGGCTTTTAGGGTCTCTCTCCCCCAGTGCTGTCCGTCAGTCACTCAGCATCCGGGACTCAGTGCTTAGTCATGCTGCTGGGTGTGCTGCCCTCACAGACGAGTGTGGAGCTTGTCTGGTCTCCAGACTGTCGCTGTCTTCCCTTACCAGCAATTCTATTTTGTTTTGTTTGTTTATGGATTCACAGCAGATAACGCCTCAGGGGTTACACCTGGGTCTGCAGCAGGGACCATAGGGATACTGGGGATCGAACCCGGTCAGCTGTATGCAAGGGAAACACCTTCCCTGCTGTACTATGGCTCTGGTCCCTGCCAGCAACTCTTGATGGGGGCCTCTGTGCCCTCCTCAGCAGCTTGCCAGACTTTGGTGAAAGCAAGTGGCTGGCCGGAATGTCCTGTACCATCACATAAAGCGCCCACCTCTTCCTCGATGGTGCAGGTCCTAATTAGCTTCCCTGGATTAGCTTACACTAGCACAGTCACTCTCAATGCTTGCATCAAGATTGTTACATGCTTTTGTACTGTTTTATGTAAGAGATCATTGAAGATCATCTTTTCAAAGGTGAAAGATGTCCTTTAAGGTGACTCAGATTTCAGCACACATAGAGCATAGATAGATTTGAATGATGATTCAGTAGTAATAGTGATAGTAGTGCTGAGGACTGAACCCAGGGCCTCACACACGCCAGCCATGGAGTCTATCACCGCAGTCCTGACATGCTCTATTCAATTAGAACATCCTTCCATACCCACCCCTTTCCGTCTTAAAAGCTAACCATGTGTTGAATTTATTTTATACAAATACTAACCAATAAATGCACCGGATTACTCCCGATATGATATGAAGGACTATACATTAAAGCCTTGCAAGTATTTGATATGTATTCTACTATCCTATCCCCAATCACCCACGGAAGCTAGATGGGTACCTTGGTGGAGATTAAAAACCACAGCTGGAAGCCGAATTGAACCCACACTGTGAGACCTCATTCCCAAGTCTAATCTCAACATGGGATGGATAATTAGTTGCTTTCATGCCTTCGCCGCCACCCCACTGTTGAGCTTTTACTTGTGATGGTGTCCTAGGGAGTTCCATTTTTATAAAAGGCACAAGCTGATGCCTTCATAGGGGCTTTCCACATCTGGAAATAAGTTCTGTTGATTCCACACATCAAAGTCAACTTGGCCACATATGAAGTGTGTGGACTGCAACTTCTCTCCTGAGACCCCGCTTCTCTCTTGGACACTTGTTGTCAAGGAATCCAACATAACTTTGATGTTTTCTTGTAGCTCTGTTCTTCCTTCTGCTGTCTCTGCCCAAGACTTGCACTGAGTTTTTTTATTCTCTTTTCTTTTTCATTATTTACTAAGGTTTCTTCCCAACCTCCATAAGGCAGTGAATTTTTTCAACTTCAGATATTTTATCAACTTCAGGTATTAAATTCTGGTAAAACAGGACTGGATTTTGTGATTCTTTCACATCTGGGGGGCTCCATTAATAGGCAGCCCAATGCTATGTGATGAATAAAGGAAAACGAAAGTATTGGGGCTAGATCAGTAGTCCAGCGGGTGGGGAGTGTAGCCGCATAGCCCCACCTGGTTCTATTCCTGGAACTCCATATGGTCTTTTGTACCCCCTCCAGGAGTGACCGTTCTGTGCCTACCATTCTGCCCTGTACCTCTGAGCCTTATCTGTGTTGGCAACAGACGTCACAGCCACTGACCTGGATTCTGTATCAAGGACCAAGGGGCAGAGACATGAAATAGTCCTAGAAAGGAAGTGAGCTGGTGCAATTCCAGGTCCGTCTCCTGGTGAGTACTCCTGTGTGTTTGTGTGTGTGTTGTGTGTGTATGTGTGTGTGTGTATGTGCAGCAACCCACAGACAGAGCCGGGTGGTCTAACAGCCGTCTTTCACTACAGCCTTCCAAGAAGTTGGGTGCCTCTTGCTACTTGGGGGAAAACTTTCTGAATTCTGGTTATCATTACTGAGTTCAGAGCAAAAGATCATCTTCTTCAAGAAAGATACAAACCAGGCCATGAACATTTGTTACTTTTAAGATTTGGGAATAGAAACTCTTCAAATAGTTTTATTTTTCACCTAAACAAAAAATATAAAAGAAAGAAAACTATTTTGTAACATCATTCATTATAAATTTAATGTTTCATATGTGCAATCCAAACTAATGATTCACACAAGCAGCACTTATTAAAAATATTTATTTTATTTTTCTTATTGAATCATTGTGAGAAAGACTAATTATGAAGCTTTTCATGATTGGGTTCAGTCACAGTGTTCCAGCACATCCCTCCACCAGGGCATATTCCCAGCGCCAATGTGCCCGGCTTGCCCCCTTGGCTCTGCAACCTGCCTCTATGGCGGGCACTTTCTCTCTCTCTCTGTGTCTCTCTCTGTCTCTGTCTCTCTCTGTCTCTCTCTCTCTCTTTCCTTTTTGTGCATTATGGTTTGCAATGCTGACATGCATATTTCTTTGCCTACTTTCAATATCAGTTCAGCCTAGCATAACTATTTCCAGCTATTATTGTCAAACTGGTCCCTTCTCTATCTTACCTGCCCCGCCCCACACACACTTATGGTAGATTCTAACTATTGACAACCAAGGCGGGAAACAGGGCGAGGAGGACGTGTCCAGCATCACTTTTTGATGGTCTCATAATTAAATTACTCCTTTGTTGATTGATGCTGACTTCATGCCACTTTAACTAGGAAAAGCAGCAGGGACCTTATGGAAAGTCAGCTGCATCTAAAGAACCCAAAGCATCATCTTTCCATGTGTGTTAGGCTCAACCAGGAGCCCATGGAAGAGGGTGAGAACGTCTCTGTTTAGCAGTTACAGACTTCTGAGGTGATACCATTTCAATGTCTGCTCCCTTTGGGCTATGTTGCCATTTTCCCAGGTTATACAACACATGTGTAATATTCCACAAGGCATTTCCTTTATTTAAAAAATAAAATATTTTATTTGAACATCATGGTTACAAGGCTGCTGACAACATAGTTGCTATGGGTTTTTTATGTTCCAAATTCTACTATAAAAATGAACTTCCTTCCACCATGTTCTTCATTTTCCCCAGTCGCTCCCCAAACCTGCACCCTTAGCAGGTTAATATATTATCATGTAATATATGACTACACTATTATATATAATATGCCCTTGTCACTTGTCTTCCCGTTGTTCATCAATTTGCTCGAGCAGGCACCAGTAACGTCTCCATTCATTGGGAATGAGGTCCATTATTGTTACTTTTTTGGCATATCGGATACACCACGTGTAGCTTGCCAGGCTCTGCCGTGGCTCTGGGTTCATCCCAGGGGGCCCAGTCTTTTTCTATGTTATACCATCAATATTACATTATTATATAATATACTGTATGATAATAAATTTAAATATTATACATTTGTATATTATATTTATAGAATATATTTATAATATAATATACTTATATAATACATTTATATATTTCTATATCAATATATTATTATATAGTATGTTATAGGCTAATGTATTGATGTATTATATATAATTATAGATTTTCTTTATATTATAATTATATTTATTTTATATTAAATTGTATTGAATGAATATATAAATATAAGTTATAGTTATTTTACAGTTAATAAATTATAGTTATTTTATAGTTAATAAATTAAACTTTATTTATTTATTTTGCTTTTTTGGTCACACCCGCAATGCTCAGGGGTTATTTCTGGCTCTTCGCTAGAAATTACTCCTGGTAGGGGGACCATATGGGATGCCAGGGATCAAACCCAGGTGGGCCGCGTGCAAGGCAAACACTCTACCTGCTGTGCTATCGCTCTGGTCCCTCAAATAAAATTAGAAGATACCTGTAAACAAAATAGAATACTGCAACAGCTGAATGTAAGGTAGCCGCGTGTTTGCCCAGTAAGTTCGCTTAAAGCCCCATGAGAGAGACCAGGCTCTGCATCGGTCCCAGGACACATGGGCTGATGCATGAGGCCCTGGGTTCTACCCCCACGCACCAGCTCCAGCGAAGGGGAACCAGATAGAAGGGCATGAAATTTTGTATTTTGAGTCAACTTGAAAAATAAGGTCTGGGTTGTTTGACGAACCCTAAGTCCCCAACCTGTGAGAGACTCACATACATGGGGCAGAGCTGCTACTTGCTCTCCCTGTGCCCAGCTGCTCACGAGGAGCCCAGGAGGGATGGCGAGTTCTAGCCTGGACCACCACCCCAGCAGAGCCTTGCAACAAACCAGATGACCCCCACTCCATGAGGGCCTCCATTTTTCACATCCAGACTTCCCTCTCGTCAGAACTCCACCCAGCACACCAGCCTATCACAGCCCGGCTCGCGTGGCCACATGTGGTCACAGCGGTTCATCAGTAGATGCTGGATTTAGAGATGACTACAAGAGTATGCTTCCTGCACGGCAGAGCCTGGCAAGCTACCCATGTTGTCTTTGATATACCAAATACCAGTAACAATTATAGACCTCATTCTGGAATGGATTGAGGCTCTTTATGTTCCTGGAGCAAGCAGATGCCCTTGGGCTCTACTAGCATGAGACAGGACATATGGAGATGTTACTGGGGCCCACTCAAGCAAATTGATGATGAACGGGAAGACAGTGATAGTGACAGTTATTTTACATATTAAATATAAATATATAATTATATTATATAAATATATTTATATAATATATGAAATAATTTTTATATAAAGTATATTATATACTATTATATAAATATGCTAATATATTTTATATTGTTTGAATGAAATGGCTAATAAAATTCTCAAAAAATACTTCAGTTAAAGGAAATTTGTGAAATTTGTTATAATTCACCCTGGGGTTGTTAAGTCCTTGTGTGAGGAGTTACTGAGTTGCTTGTTGCTAGTCAAGCCTCCTGTGTTACTGTTTCTGTTTATTGGATTTAGTTGGCGTCTATGTCACTTTCTCCTCCAACTTGGTGCATTCTTAAGGAAGTGAAAATAAGGCACAGGATGTTAAAGTTCTCGCTGCTTTACCATCCTGTCTCTGACCATCCAAGTGTTAAATAATGCAGACATCTTACATGGATGCAGACATCTCTGACACACAGGAGGCTAGAGATTGCACTCATCAGGCACACAATAAATTTAAATGTAAGTTCACAGATAGCAAAAATGCTTTAGCCTGTCAGAAATTCACTTTAAAAGACATCATACTAAAATCTTTGAAAATGAGCACTTATTAATAGTTTCTGATGTGAGAAAATAACCCCCGAACTTTGTTTCATGAGCAGTATTACTCAACTCCATTTCTCCTCATTTTTCTTTACTTATTAAATGTCTTAGAATTTGAAGGATACTTGTGATTATTTTTTAATAATGTGAGAAAAGACTGAGATGATGATTAGACCAACAAGTAGAAGAAAGAAGACCCTTCATTTTGAAGTGAGAAACCAAATTTTATTATTTCCTTGGGCACTTTGAAATGAAATGGTTTGACAGTCTAAGCAGGTTTTCATAACTTATAAGATGAACACTCATTGGTTTTCATGATTGGAAATTGATTTAATTTTTATTGTTTTCGCTATATTATGATTTAGGACTTTGCAAAAGATAGATCATTCTTGAGCTTAATTTTTTTCTGTTTGAGATGACTATTTCACATAGAATTTTTTTTGTTGTTTTTTGGTATCACTTTCTTTCTCAAGGAGTGTACTGTATAATCACTGAACTCCTCTGTAATTACATGGCAAAGACTATGTAAATACGTAATTATGTTCATGCAGATTACTTGATAATTATACTTCCAGCTACCAAGTAATGAACAGAATAATCATCATGGCACTTGCAGCTCTTAGAGTTTCAGCCTAGTCTTTGTTTTAAGAAGGAGAGAACTAGATAATTGCTCTATGGTTACATGGCACTTACATTGTCAACAGTCATGTATTTAGGTTGCTATTACATGGCTATTTTTTACCTTGTAAAAGAGAATGTTGCTGACTTTTAAGGAAGTCCTCTCCTCCTCTTTTCAATAGGAATTCCATGTCTCCCACTGCTGAGCAGCTGAGCTTTGCTTTTTCATATGCTTTCCTACATAGGCTGCTCAGAATGAGGAGAAAGGGAGAAGTTCCTGAGCTTAATTTTTCCAGGATAAAATTTAAAAGAGGGAAGATAAATGCTATGCCAAGTTTCATCAGAGAAACATAAAGCACCTGATTATTAACCTACATCTCAGAGACTCATTGCCTAATCAACTATGCTTTTCATTTATTTGTTGAGCTCATGCTTGGGGTCACTCATCCATGGTTTCCTCCATCCCCTGTGTGTTTCTTTCTTCAGAAACCAGTTTCAGAAACCAATTCTAATGTCACCCTTTGAGCACACCATTCCAAACCCTTTGGTTGCCTCCATTGTTTCTTCCTTCAACCCATAGTGCATGCTTTGGGTCACACTGCTGGTGTTTATTAGACTTTACCCAATGTGAAAATGATAGGTCAAAAACACGTCAAGTCATATCAATGTGTAGGGGTGCGGTATATGTATATAGCTAAACAACAGAGCCCTGCTACTGAAGGAACCCAAACTACAGCAATTCATGTTAAAAATTAGCCTCTTAAAAGGCAGGCCCAGAGGGGTGCATGTGGGGAACCAGGCAACATGGGTGGAAAGGAGCCAATGGCATTGGTGTTGGAATATTGTGTGCTTGAAAATCTAGAATGAGCAAAATTGTCAATTCTGGTGCCTAAATCAAAAAAACCTATTAAAAAATTGTCAAAGTGTCTCTGGCTAAATATTCTTCATCTTATTTCTGTAATCTTGCACGGAACAGACATAAATAATGTGAATAACCTTTTTTTCTTTTTGGGATACACCCAGCAGTGCTCAGGGGTTACTCCTTGCTCTGCATTCAGGTATTACTCCTGGTGGTTGCTCAGGGGACCATATGGGATGCCAGGGATCAAACTGGTTGACTGCATGCAAGGCAATTGCCCTACCTTCTGTGCTATCACTCCAGCCCCAATGTGAATACATTTTAATGGCTAAAGAACTAAGGGTGTATAGATAGAAAAATAGCTGTGCATTATAGTAGATAGAGATAAGTGATTTATTAATTCTAAAGCAGTTATCTTTTGCTATTTCTCTAGCCTAACCATATGCAGAAAAATAATGAGCAAACTATTTTACAATTTCAGAATGGGGATCATAACAGGTTTTCTATGGCATGTTTTGTGTTTGCTTTGGGCATTTAATGAAGTTTCAAATAGAAATACATGGTATTAGAGCTCATATTCATATAATGGATCTGACTTTTACTTAACATGTCATATTCAATGCCAAATGGTTGGCACATAGGAGGTTCAAAGATTAAACCATGCTGCTGTTCTGAGAACAGTGAATTCACTGTTGATGGAGGGAATGGATACTATCCATTTTATAGTAAACTCTTATATACAGTAGAAAAAACATGAATGATCATACTTAGCAGCAGAATTATGAATCAGTCTTTCCTATGATTTCAAGTACTTAAATTGGACACTTTTATTTTTCCACAGAGAATTGGCTCATGCCACTCAATTTTTAGCCATTTATCTACAGAACCCATTTTTAGAATTTATTATTATTGTTTCTCATTTCAAAACTTACAGAACATAACATTGTTTCTGTGACACCATGCGTTAGGAAGAATAGCCTCTTCCGTCCCTTGCCTCCTCCTCCTCCTCCTCCTCCTCCTCCCTCCTCCTCCTCCTCCTCCTCCTCCTCCCTCGGAATTGTATTAAATCTCACTAGGATCTTTTCATTGAAATTTTACTCAAATCCATCAATGACATCTAGAGATGTTAAATTGCTCTAAGTTACTTGTAAAATGATCAAATTGAAATAAGGTAATACCATGAATTTGAACATAAACCAAAATATCTTAAATATGCAAATAGACATGGATTTTAATATGAAAAGACTACAATTAAGTAGCTATAAAATGACCCTCAGAAGAGAACATAATTATTCTCTGCATCTCTATAATACAATAAAAAATTAATTATCTTAAAACTTAATGTAAAAAATAAAAAATATGAAAAAACTCATATTGCACTAACATTTAGTGGAAATTCCTCAAGTAACCATAACAGAAAGGATATACTTTGTTATATGCGCAAGAAGTAAACATTCATTTGTAGCATAACACTGCATTTCTCAGTAATAAAAGCCTTATGATTTTATAAAAAGATAAAAATGAAGGGTAAGTAAGCAGTTTATAGAGAAGAAACACATAAAAACTGTCAGAGCCAACTGCAAGTTGGGCCTTTACAGTCAATCACAGCTAAAGAAATAGGAACTAAAACAGTTAGTTGAAAAATCTGCTTTACTGACAATGATAAAATGAATTCAGGCATCGCAGTTGGAATGATTCTCAGACTTTTCACAAGGGGTCCATTTCCAAGGGTAGGAATCAGCCAGTTCCCTCCAAAGCTTCAAGACAGAAGAGTCCTTGTTGTTCACCTGCACCACTGAGGGATAAAAGATCGTCCCGGTTTCCGGGATGTAGAAATCACTCCATTGGTACATGGGACGATGGTATGTGATTGACCATATTAACTCTCTACATATGTGCTTTTTATGTTTATATTAGTTCTGTCTGACACCTTTGCTAATGATGGCATTTAGGTTGGAGACTGAAGATTTGGCATTAGAGTGATACTGTGTTCATTTTATTCTCTTTTGAGGGGGCGGCACACCTGGCAGTGCTCAGGGGCTACACCTGGCAGTAGAGAGGGACCGTATGTGGTGCTCGATTTTCTAACCGTTGTTGTTGCTGTCACACGCAAAGCAAGTGCCATCACATCTGTTCTCTCTGGCCCCATTTTACTCTCGCTAATATTATTTGAGTAAAAAAGTTACATTGTGTGTGTTTAACGTTAACTGCTTTTAGAATATAGTTGAATGTATGTGTTGATTTGGAAATATCCAAGATGTACAGTAAAGTGAAAACTAAAGAAGGCACAAAGCCGAGTAATGTCTCTGGAGCTCTTGTATCTACCGAGCTGTGTTCTGAGCCTCATTTGTCTGAGGACCTGTAAACTAGGAGCACCCTTAAAACAAGCTCTGTCGAGCAATGACCTGAGCACAGCATGATGGAAAACAGGGAGAAGAAAGTGGAAAATTCTTGCAGTGAAAGAATGACCAACATGTGGGGAGCGGGGTGAGTTCTCATGTGGATTTTCACTATCTCTGTCAGAACTCGTCTATGTTGTACAAGATCTAGGAGTCTTTATCTTCTGGTGTGTTGCTGTGCACTTGCCCTGGATCCCGATAACAGCTCAGAATCCAGCTGGTGCAGAGCCCTGCTCATTTAGAATGAAGAGATATAACACAGAGATACGCTTGGATACATTCTACAAAAAATGATAAGACTCTTATCTCCACCACTGAGACCTTCTGTCCAGAATTAATTCTCCTGTGGGCTTCTGGTTTGAGAAGTGAATTTAGGTCTTTAATGAACTCCTGAGAAATTCAAGTTGTAAAAGCTGAGGAAGGTAGCGTTCTTGTGACTCTGTGCCCACCAAGTACAGAATGGGCAGGAAGAAGGAGAATCTGGCTTGCTGAGAGAAAGCTCTCCTCCTCTCTGGCTTTATCTCTTGTGGTCCAGAGGTCATCAGTGTCTTTAAGAGGTGACTTTGCATGACATCAAAGTCTATAATGGATGGATCTGTCATTCTTATCCTCAACATTAAGCTCTGGAGCTCCTGTAGGGTGAGTGGAAATCTTTTTTAGCATATACATTCAGCCCAAGAAAGGAAAGGAAAAAACAACACCCAAACTTGGCAACTAATCTCTGTACTTTCTAAGGCTGAGTGTCTCAACAGGAGTGTTGTGGAGATTCTGAGATGCTGTCTGGGTATATCTTACCATATTTAACACTGCTTTTGTCTCTGCCTCATCTATGGGGACCATTGACAATGACTGGCTCATGTTTGAAAAACCCATAATTTAAAATGATTGCTCGCATTGACACTCTGAAGAACTGAGAATAAGAGCAGAGATTTTAAGTCCTACTCAAGCTTCTCGAGAGGGAATGTACCAGATACATCTGAAATTCTTCCCTTTGCATATTGAAATGCAAAGGAAATGTTCCATTACTATAATGCCAATAAATGTCGATGGGCAACTGAGAAAATACTCCAATATGCTTTAGCACATCGGGCAAGGTGAAATGTCTGAGAGTATGATTGATAAAACTTGTAGGCAGGATTTTTCTCTGGGCTTAGTAATCCAGAAGTCTCCTATGACTACACATGTGGTCCGTGATTTGCAGCTGCATGCACTTGTGGGGAAGGATTGCTGCCTTTAACTTCATAAAAGCTGCATAGCTTCTTAAAAGGTAACAGCATCCTGATTAATTACTTTATACTCCATAATTATTTTTGATCAAGGGAAATAGACCTTTGGATGCATGAACAAGACTAAGTTCTCTAAAATACAAATTATTTGCACCTAGGTGGAAATTTCTGTGTGTGAACCCGTGTGCATGTGTACACATGATCACAATGTGTGTGAACCTGTATGCATGTGTACACGCCATCACAATGTGTGTGAACCTGTGTGCATGCGTACACATGATCGCAATGTGTGTGAACTCATGTGCATGCATTCACATGATCACAATGTGTGTGAACCCATGTGCATGCATTCACATGATTACAATGTGTGTGAACCCATGTGCATGCATTCACATGATCACAATGTGTGTGAACCCATGTGCATGCAATCACATGATCACAATGTGTGTGAACCCATGTGCATGCATTCACATGATTACAATGTGTGTGAATCCATGTGCATGCATTCATATGATTAATGTGTGTGAGCCCATGTGCATGCATTCATATGATCACAATGTGTGTGGAACCTGTGTGCATGCATTCACATGATCACAATGTGTGTGAGCCCATGTGCATGCATTCACATGGTCACAATGTGTGTGAACCCATGTGCATGCATTCACATAGTCACAATGTGTGTGAACCCATGTGCATGCATTCACATGGTCATAATGTGTGTTAACCCATGTGCATGCATTCACATGGTCACAATGTGTGTGAACCCATGTGCATGCATTCACATGATCACAATGTGTGTGAACCCATGTGCATGCATTCACATGATCACAATGTGTGTGAGCCCATGTGCATGCATTGACATGGTCACAATGTGTGTGAACCCGTGTGCATGCATTCACATGATCACAATGTGTGTGAGCCCATGTGCATGCATTCATATGATCACAATGTGTGTGAACCCATGTAATGCATGTATTCACATGATCACAATGTATGTGAACCCATGTGCATGCATTCACATGGTCACAATGTGTGTGAACCCATGTGCATGCATTCATATGATCACAATGTGTGTGTGAACCCGTGTGCATGCATTCATATGATCACAGTGTGTGAACCTGTGTGCATGCGTACACATGATCACAATGTGCGACCCGTGTGCATGCATACACATGATCACAATGTGTGTGGAACCCAATTGCTTGCATACACATAATCACAAGTGTACAACAGCAATATCTCCTTTTGTGTGTGTGAGTTGGGAGTGTTTAATGAGTCTGACTACTTATTCAGGAATGCTAAGTGCTCTCCTAATGGTCCAACCCATCTGGAGGGGCTTGGCGATCTTGAGAAAATTTGTTTTGTCGCTTCCTGGAGCATTTTGAATATAAAGCACAGCACTGTCTGTGGCTGATCACATTGCTTATGAAAGTTATTTCCAGTTTCTAACCACCTTTTTTTTTAAAATTTACAAACTCCTATTTGGTGGGGCGGGGTTTCACATCAACGTGAGGAACAGCTGGACGTGTGGAAAAAGACTCTTTAATTCAGAACTTTATTTTTTATTTTATTTTTTTAATTTTTTTTGCTTTTTTGGGTCACACCCAGCATTGCTCAGGGGTTACTCCTGGCTCTGCACTCAGGAATTACTCCTGGTGGAGCTCAGGGGACCATATGGGATGCTGGGGATCGAACCGGGCCAGCATAGGCCGGCCGCTGCAAGGCAAAAGCCCTACCCGCTGGGCTATCGCTCCGCCCCTAATTCAGAACTTTAGAGGCTTCAGATTCTGGTGTTGGGTCCTTGTTCAACAAAGAGCTAGCATTCACGCTTGCGTAGACATTGACTAGAATTTCATTTTTTGAAAAACACTATTTGTGGGATAAATATCAGATCTGTGATCCTGGTGTTGGTGTTGTAATGAGGTTAAAACCATATCCATTACACTTGACAGGACCATTGGTGGGCGATAGAGTCCATGAATTTTTTTCAAGTATAAAAATTGCAGGTGGGATAAAATCTTATACATGGAATTTTTTGAGTCTGCTGTCTTGTATACTTTCATACGTAACCTTGTACAGTTATTTTCATCTCTTGAGTCCTGAAGAAATGTTATGTCAATGTTCTTTAGATGATCTCCCTATTGGCTACATACCAGCACAATGGGTGATTCTAATAAAAATGGTTTTCTCAAAACAAAAAATAAATCTTATTTGGATAATTTATACCTTCCAGCTTTAAGAATGAAAGTCTTCACACTAACTGTCAAACTCGTGAATGGAATGCCTCTTGTGAACAACTGAGGACCACATTAAACACAGCCACAGTAAGAGAACCTGAGCTGAATGCATCAATGGGCCGGATAGACTGTGGTAACAGGCGACCACCAACACTCGATAACTTAAAACAACAGCCAAGTTTTCTTCTTTGTAGGCTCTTTCATCCATTCTCAGACATACGGGTGTTCCCCTGTCATGATCCCTATGGATCCAGGCTGATGGAGGCTCCTGGAACCCTTGGGAGATTGTCACCACTGTGGCAATGGGAAGACAAGCAGCTCGTTGCATGCTGGTTCTTCAAACGTTCTCTCTCAAAGTGGCCAGGCCACCTGGAGTCACATCTGCTGGTCCAAGCAAGGCAAATGGCAAATGGTCAGTGCTCAGTGTGAGGAGAATGGATAGGCAGTTCTACCAAGGGCCAAGAGGCAAACAACTGGGAGCCAAGCAGTGGTCTGCGCCAGAGTTACTGCTTCAGAGGTGCTGTGGTCTAGTTTCGTTTTCCAAAGGGAGAAGCAAAGATCAGAATTTGAGGAACACCTGGGGTCAACAGTTGTAGTGTGAGTATACGGACTCTGCGATGAAAGCTGTTATGATGACCCGATTTTGTGGAAACCACAAAAATGCCACCCAATTTAAGAGTGCTTTACTGACAGAGCATGTAGAAGGCAATTCCTACGCACAACAATCGATGGATTGGCTCAGAAGCATGTCGTAAGGCACCTCTAGAGGTCTGAGGGGGAGACATCTTTACCTCTCTGTCATCCTGCACAAGCTTTCAGCATCACTGACTCAGTTTTCTTCCCGTAAGTCAGGTGGTTGGGTCTGAGAATGTACCTTTTGGCACTGACAGTTATGTCCTAAGTCGAACACCTGGCTCAAAATCAGCTGTGGCTTCTGAGTTTTCTTCTTGTTGCTTGGACAGACAAATCTGAAACCCAGCAAGTCCATTAGCAATTTACATTTATTTGATATGTGAGCACCACCCTTTAGCTCTCCAATTTTTATGGGCTTATTGTGTGCCAAATAACTTGAAATACTCTTAAAATTTTCCTGCCCCAGATAATCATCCTTATAGTGATTTGTATAAGAGAAATATGAAATTAAACTGTTGGTTTTGGAAAGGATTAGAATCATTATTAAACTATTGTATTCTCTTCAACATGCCATGTCTGAATACGGAAGCCCATTGAAGTGCTGTATGTTTGCGATGATATATGAGTTTCTTCCTACTTGTAAAGACCTGGGTTTGTACCAGAGAACAAATATCAAGTGTTAGAGCTATTGGCTATTTGAGAAAAAATTTTAAAAGTCAAAAAATAGAATGTTGGGCCAAAAGTGTATATATTTTTGTATAGTGTGGAAGTAAGCCTAACTCTAGGAGCAAAGATACATTGTCCATTTCACGATAAACAGATACATTGCAGAGAGGAACTAAGAAAGCACCAATGCAGAGACTGTCTTGTTAGCAGATAATTAAGTAAAAATCCCAGGAGAATGCAACATGGAATAAGTTTTGTCCACTCCGTCTTCTGCTTCCCTAAGTCTCTCCAAAGCTGCCATTGCTGGCTTGTGGATTGCTTCACTTCAGTTTGGACGAAGGGTCTCTGCTGTGCTTTAGTTTGCCTGACTAAGGTGTCTGCCAGAGAGCTCCAGCCTTCTTCGTCCTGGGCACTTGCTCAGTGAATGTCCCAGTCCTGTATGGACAGTGCTGACGGGGTCTTATCAGCAAGGGGGCACGGTCGAGGGAAGATGGCTTTGGTTTCAGGAAATTCAGCAAGGTTTTATCCACTAATCCTTTTCTGAAAAGTGCCGGTTCTGAATAAGGCGCTGGGCTCCTCATCTTTGCTGGTGCAGTGCTGGGCTCAGGCATGTACAACAGTGTGAAACTGAACTCCAGAATTTTGTATAGGAAGTCAATACAATTGTAATTAAAATGCAGTTTTCAGGAAGTGAGAGCCCTAGAGGAAAAACCTTGTTGGACTTTTTTTATTATTGTTTTTAAATATTTATTTTAATGTAGAGCAAAACCACAGTGGTTGATACAATTCTAGACTGAAATTGATTAGATAACAAAGCTCCAATAGTAAAATCAATAAGTAAAAAGATCATTTTATGTGAAAATTGCTATACCTCATTGCAGGGTTAAGTCCTTGTCTAATGATTTAATAAGCTGTTCGATGCTTTGCAAGAGGTGGTGGGCAGTGAGTTTTAGGGTCACTGTGGAAGCTGGGTATGACTTTCGGGCTTCTGGATGTATGGGGACTTGTGGGAGGCTGTCCACCCCAACTCTGAAAGGCATCGAGTCCTCTGCCTGGGAACCAGCTACTTGAAACTATTCAGAGATTGTCCTCTCTGCAGAGAATATTGCTGATGCCTTGGGCTTGAGCCTGAGGCGTGGCTGCAATGGTGGGGTGGGCTTGAGCCTGAGGCGTGGTTGCAGTGATGGGGTGCTCGTGACTTCAGCTGGGCGTGGAACTTTTCCTTTTGAGACTATCCTGGAATGTAAATGGGTAAATTTTGCAATTTACATTTCTAAGCATCTTTTGCAAAGAAATTGTAATAAAATCACCCTCCTGAGCAGCGCCTAAAACCCTTGGCTTCTTTTAAAGAACGTTTTAGTGACCGGCCAGGCAGTTTATTATTTCATTATAACTTGACTCTTAGTTCTGAATTCATTTTGTCTTTGGGAAAGAAGTCATTCAGCTGGGAAGGTTGATGAATCTTCATCTGCTCGCTAGAAGGCCACTGAAGCACAGGACCTAACCCAGCAGTCACCAGGAAGTGGATCGTACCTACAAGCAAGAACTCTGCTAGCTGGCGGGACCGTGTGCCCATGTTGATGGACGGCAGGTTTGATGCCCTTTCCTCCTGGGTCTGCTCTGTGCAGATGCCCACCTGCAGCTTGATTGCTCCTTTCGGCTTCCATCCGATCTTCTGCAGCACATCTTGGGATGAGCAGGTGTCTTATGACCATATGACTCAAGCGTGGAGGAAGCTGGAGGATTCCTCAGTAGATCTCACAGATGCTCACCATCAAGGTCCAGGTCAGGTCCTGCTCCGGGGAACCTACAGCCTACCTTCTCCCCAGTATTGACTGGCAGCCGAAAGCTTTAAGGTCCAGGGAACCTTCTCCCCAGCAGTGGCTGACAACTGAAAGCTTTAAGGTCCAGGAAACCTCCCCAGCAGTGGCTGGCAGCCAAAAGCTTTAAGAGCAAGAGGACCAAGGTCGGCTCCTCAGCAGTTGTGATGGTCCAGCAGAACTGCGGTCAGTGACAGCTCAAGGGTCATCCTGATCCAGGCCCACCTTCAAATCCAGTTGCTGGGTGGGTCATCAGAATCTATGACATCACAGGGGAATCCTTATCTGCAGGGAAACCCTTAAGTTCTCCAAATGGTGTAGGCGCTGCACTGAAGGGTAGAGCGCCTCATTCCGACAGTAGTTTGTCCTCAAACATGTCAGTTGAAAGAGGTCTTTTAGACTCTAAAGTCCAGGGAATGAAAGAGAATCTCACCTGTCACTGAAACATCTGAAACCCAGCACGAGGGGCAATTAACATTTGCCACTTCAAAACGCGACTGAAAAAGAATCAACAATTATATGTAAAGATGAGAAACAGCTTCTCTGAAGGAGAAAATTAGAAGCATGTGCAGGACTGGAATTCCTCCTCGCTCTGCCTCTTGGCCAGGGTATACCCAGCTTTACCTGGAGGGCATCTCACCCCCCTTACCCTGGCATTTGGTCAGATACACCCCTCTGAGATGAGTTTTTAAAGTTCACAGTAAAAGGGACTTGACCCAAGGCCTTGGGATCAACCCAAGCGTTCCAGGGAAGCAAGAGAAAGGCAACTACAGATGGAAGAGAGAAGGCTGGACCCCACTGGAACTGGCCGCTGAATCTGAAAAAATCAAATGATGGTTGGAACTAGAGCGCAAACAGAACAAAGGCCTCTTCACTAGCGAGTCACTCTAGACACCCCCCCAGCTTCTGCTCTGTGGACCCCCGACACCGCCTTTGAGAGCTGAGCGGTGTAGGCTTTAATCTGATGCAATGTTGGTGCGTGGGGATTAAGGCTGCTCAATGTGAATATCTGGACTGGAAAGGAAGGCCTGCACTTAGCTCTTGGTGCGTGGCTGGGACCCAGGAGATCCCTAGAAGTTTTGGGCGGAACTGGAGACAGCGACTGAGGAGCGGGGTGGAGTTGTAATCAACCAGAGCAGAATACAGCGGGCCACTGAGCAGGAGCTCATTTGAGTTTTTTAGGTCACAGCGTGCGATGCTCCTGGAGATACTCCTGGCTCTGCACTCAGTAATTACTCCTACCCAAACTCAGGGGACCATATAGGATGCTGGGCATCAAACACTGGTTGACCATGTACAAGGTAAAGACCCTCACTGCTGGGCTATCGCTCTGGCCCTAGAATGAGCATCTCGGGCCCACTTGGGCATCTGGGGATGCTCCTCGGGTGGAAGTCAGTGGTCACCACTCAGCCCTGAATGAGTAGGCCAGGAGCCTCCAGCTGCAAAGATGCCAGCACATCAGGAAAGCTGAGTCTGGCAGGGGACCAGCTGGGTGACAGGCACCCATCATCCATGTTGGCCATAAAATGGTTGTGATGGTTGGGAGCCGCTGATGACCAATAAGACACCTTCTCTCTCCAACAAGGCCTTCTACCTGATCTGACTGCTATACAGGAAAAGGGGCAGGAGGCAGCTGACACATCATCTATTATTATTATTATTATTATTATTATTATTATTAGTATTAGTAGTAGTAGTAGTAGTAGTAGTAGTAGTAATAGCAGCAGCAGCAGCAGCAGCAGTAGTAGTTGTAGTCTGTTGTAGGACTCCTCTAAGAGCCTGCATCTGCTCTGGATTTCCTCCTGCAAATCACTTAGTAGATAAGAGGGTAGCCTAAATGTGGCAGTTTATCTGACCATGTATTCTGTACTAGCTGGTATAAATATTCTCTCATGCTACCTCAATCATCGTGGGACTAGCTAGATCTTACCAGCATATTTGCCTGGCCACGTTGGATCTCTAAGTAATTAGACCAGAGAGAAATGCTGTTTGCCTGCAAGCAAGCATGGCTCCCTGATAACTCAAAGGCAACTAAAATACAAAACTACTGTGAAGTAGACGAGACTTGTGAAGGCTCGGAGAAATATTTAACTGGCATTAGTATTAGTCTTTGGTACAGAGACATGCCATCTCAGAAACCCCCTTCTCTACCCTATAAAAAGGCATTTCCAGGCAGATCTTGGCTCAAAACATTAGCATATAATAGAGCCTAGGTGAGGTGCTGGGAGAAATTACCTAAGGGCATTTAACCCTTCCTGCTTCCCCATAAGAGTGGGAGGTCTGAGTTGCAGGGGTATAAAACCAGCCTGCTTCCTCTCTCTCTCTCTCTCTCTCTCTCTCTCTCTCTCTCTCTTTGGGCTCTCTCTTTGTGAGCTCGCACCCTTCTTGGGAGTCTTGTCTTTGTCTCCCTCTTTACAGGGCCTTAACACGTGGTGGCCGCCATTTTGGCCTACACGTGGCTGGGGTTCTAGCCAGGAATCCTCAGCACAGGGTTTTTCCTATTGTTGATTTGTGTGTCTGAACCTGTGATAAGTAAAGCCTTTTAAAACTGCATCAGATTCTTGAGTCTTCATCCATTCCCCGCCGACTTCGGAGGTAGAAGGGAACTTGCTTCCCGGCACTGTTGGGGACCCCAGTGGCTTCCCCGACAGTCTTGGTCAGAATAGTGAGAGGCTGCGGAGAAGGTGAGGAGAGCACACAGAAACCTTCCCTCTTCTGCACCTGAACACATTGCCTGCTTCGAGTCCCATTACCCATGTGCCCTTGGAACTGGGGAGTAAAGGGAATAATTGGTTTTCAACAACTGAAAACATTAACCCACATCTTCTAAGACCCTGGAGAATGATTAACCCACTTCATAGAATGTATAAGTGGATGAAGGGGGCCCAGAGAACCCTTTATCAAATGATCATGTAGAGTTCATTTGATTTTCTAGGGTCCTGAAGAAAATGTGGTTCTGACTTGAATTGCCTTCACTGAGTGTCTGGGAATGACCGGAAGCTCCGCCTGCAAGTCCCTTTGTGTTTGCTTGTCTTTGAGCTCACGTTTGTTAAAACGAGTACATTGAATGGAAAGCTTAAAAAAAGGGACCAAGAGTTTCTGACTAAGCTTTTCTCTCACACTTGGCTTTAGGGCCAAGGAACTCAGTGCTTTGGACTTAAGTTTTGTTCTCAGGGTTCACTCCTGGTGGTGTTTTTGGGGCGTTGTGGTGTGGGATTGAACCAGGGTTGGTTGAGTGCAATGCAAGCACATTGAACCCTACGTCTTCCTGACTCTCTTCACAGGCTTTCGAGAGTCTGCTCGGCTCCCAGGACGCTGGTCGTGGTTCAGGTGACATCTTGCCTGCTTCTGTCTCTCCTCACCATGCCTCACTCCGGATGATCAAGGCATATGAGGGATTCAGTTCAGTTCCTAAGAGTCACCCTTCCCCAAGCACCTGCCAAAACATTTGCCCTCGACCAAAGCAACTTCGATTTGCAATGTCTTTTTTAAAGAGAATTTACTATAGCACATTGGTGGAAAACAAATGAGTCTGCAGCTGTTGCTGGGGGCAGGGACGTGTTTCGGGACCTTGGCTGGGAGCTGCTTCACACCATGCAGTGATCTGAGGCTTCGCCCAGCTCTGTGCTTGGGTATCATTCTGGTCGTGCATGGGAGGGGGCCCATGCAGTGCTGGGGCCTGGGCCAGGGCTGGCCTTATGAAAGGCAAGTGCCAACCCCTGTAGTATCTCACCGTGCCCTGTTTGAGGGAGTTTTCTCAATTGATGTTATTAGCAAGAGTGTTGAAGAACAATAATTCTAATTGGCAAACGGAAGTATGTACATAAGAACCTATTAAGTCTGAGTCTCAGTTAGAAGGACTCAGAGGACCAGTTCTCCCTTGCCGAGACCTGGTCAGCGCAGGAGACATGATCACTTCATGTCCGTTGAGTAGCATTTCCGCTAGAAGGAGTTAACGCCCTTCCCATACCTTTTGTCGGAAGCCATTTGATTCACACGGAGTGACCTTTACATCTTTCTGAGAAAAGGAACAATAAAGAAAATGCTCATTGTCTGATCTGTTTCCCCCAGAGATGTCGCTCCCCACAGCAGGCATGCTAGGGTGCTGCCATCCTTCTGGTGAGCCAGTGTGGATGCTGGCACACAGCAGCCTGGCTAGGTGGGGGCAGCGTGTGAAGGCGTGCGGACTCGTGAGTGGATTTTAAATGCACTAGAGAGGTGTCATGAATCCTTGAAAGTGTGAGCCTTCCTGATAGGGCAGCCAGACTCCTGGGTTCTGTAAAGCGTGACAAGAGGAGGGTAAAGTCAAATGCAATGCAGTGAAGGACCCAGAGATGATCGTTCAAGGGAATTAATGCTACCGTCAGATTTGTGCCACTTCACATGGAGTAAAGATTCCTTTCTAGCCTTTCCCTCAAAGTGTAAACAGGTCCATTTCCATTTGGCCACATGCAGATGGAAGATTTGGCACCGAACGGGCCAGGGCTAGTGAACCTGGTACAGGAATAGGTGAGGGTGAGGTGGGTTTCTCACACGCTGTCTTGTTCCTCCGCAGTCACCTTCTCACTGACCACCTCTACTTGGGATATGGTTTGGATCATTTCCCAAGGTGGTCTCAGGGTGGCAATCTGGGGATGAGGGATCTCTCCGCAAAGGCTTCTGGGACCCTACACAGCAGAGGTGAGTGGCTGCCCGGAGACCCCCAACTTTCCACTCGCCGCCAGCCCAGGTCTTGGGGGTGATGAGAGGGCAGGAGTGGGGAGCAGAGGGGCTCTTTCACCCAACGTGTCTTTCTCTTGTCAGCTCGGGTTCTTCTGGGGACCTGCGGATGGGCACCTCCAGCTCTGTTCACCAGCAGAGAAATGGAGATTCTCCCCCAATTTTACGTAGGTAGGGGGCAGGGTCCACAACCCATTGGAATTATCCCATGATGGCGCATTGATGGCTGGGAAGCTCTTCACCACCAACTATGCTCCTTGTGAAGGCCGCTTGGGATGTTACAGCTACAACAACCTCCATAGGAGGGGAGACTCAACACAAGGGTTAAGGGAGCAAATCAGTCACACAGCTTTAGTGAGAAGTCAAGTGTTTCTTCTTTTCTATCTGGATTCTACCCTTAACTAATTCTTAATAAACTGTTTCCAAGCTAAACAGCAAAGTTGTATCAGGCAGCATTTTCCTATTCTGGAAAATGATCTTGCAGTTTTTTGTCCTTAGAATAGCAAAAATGCAGGGTGGAGAAAGATGCCCTTGAGGACGGAACAGAAGCTTCTAAAGTTCTCCACAGGGTCTGAGCAAGAAGCCCTGGACTTCCTGCCCTGGGACTTGCCTCCCACAGGCTCTCTAGGAACATCTTCAAGAAGGGAGGCCAGCCCGCATCCCTGGACTCACCATCTTCCCTTTCTCCTCTGACAGCCGGTCTCCAAACACCCAAAGAGAGAATATTGGGTTTGTTTATTATACAAATGAGTTAATTTCTTCTTGGAATTTTGAAGATTCTAGGAGTGAACCCACATGGAACGGAACCAAATTTCTTGCTGAGGGGGTCTGAGAGTGCCTTTGTCATAACAAAATTAAGCCAACATATAATTGTCATTTGCTTTATTCTCATGGAAATTGGACATTAGCATGTGTATAATTGATCTGGAAGTCCAGACGCATCAAAGACATGAATCTATGTATCGCCATGCTTTTAATCTAATTATAAAGGCTACATATGTTCTTACTCAAAACTTGTTTCTGCCTTTAAAATTTTTATAAATGAAAGGGAAATGTATCTTATTCCACGGCCCTCACCCCAGCTTCTAAACATCTCTTTCCTTTCTCCCTCAAATGACCGGAGCTGCAGTCATCAGCGTCTCAAGGGCCCTTGAACTGAACACTTATTCTTTTAAAAATCATCAACACGGGATCTGTTGCCAAGTGCAGAAGCCAATTCTCTTCATTCTCTAGGAAGTGGTTTTTTTTATTTTTTTTTTTATTTGCAGCCCTGCTGGCCTGGAGGTGAAGGGCCTGGAACTCAGTATTGAAATGTCAGTAACAGAGTTAATACCGGATACAGTTTATTTCAGAATTAAAACAAATGCGCTCAGAAACTGCAGTCTGGTGCTCAAACATAATTTCAAATGAGATTACATGGGTAAATCCCATGAAAAATCAATAGAAACTGAGGGATAATGACTCATTATCATAGAGTAAATATAGGTTTGTTTATATAGCAATAATTTAACAAAGTAGAAAAGTTAGTTCAGAAATTAGAACAAATTAGTTGTAAGATGTCTGTTAATACCTATATTAACTATAAACTGTAATCTCGCTATACAAATCTAATTAAATATATACATCGATAGCTGGATTCTTGGGTTGCTTTCATGTATGATATTGCAGAATAAATGTCCATCTTGATTTAAAGCAATGAAGATGACATCCTCCTAATGTTGCATAAAGCGATGATGTGAAATATGGTCAAATCTTTCTGCGTGTGTATAATTTTGTGAAAACTGGAATAGACACTAGGGTTTTCTAACTGCTCTTATAAGATGTTGATATGATTTTTAGTAGAATTTGTATTTTTATTCCAATTTCATATGAAAAAGGAAGACCTATAAAGTTCAGGTATGTTAGTGGTCATGTATATGTAGACATTACATGGTACATAATTGCTTTAGTGGCATGTCATGACCCTGTATGCGTGTGCTTGTGTGTTTATGTGCAAGCCTCTGTATGTATGAGGTAAAAGAGAGCTTTCCTTCTGGAACTAAATGCAAAATAATGTTAGCAATAGCCTGTAGAAGGAATATTGCGCACTTAGGATCAGTCTAAAAACTTAGCTGTGATTGTCAATGGGATCACAGTGTACATTGATATTTTTTAAAGCAAATTCCTTGAAATTTTAAACTGCTAATTTTTCCATTACAAATGTAAAATATCTATTCTTTGTGATGTTATAACATATATTTTGAAGAGATGTGAAATTGTGCTTATATGGTGAAGTAAATCAATGTCATGTTAATTTCAAAAAGTCGAAAATTGAGCATTTGATTTTCCTCTGGTTTGCACCTCTCTGAATCTTCCTCAGAAAAAAGCGTTAACACCCACCAGGCTACTGCTATTTTTCCTAAAATTTGAATTTGTGTATAGATGTGTGTGTGTGTGGGGGTGTCGGTAGATGCTGGGCTTCCTTACAGCCGGAAGGAGGACAGAGAAAGGCCTTCATGGACAGCAGCGTGGACTTGCAAATACCTTGTCTAATCACATGCACATTCATCTTTACTGAATGGCTACAAAATGCTAAGCACTGTTTTAATTGCTGGGGACACATCTGTGTACTACATCTAAAGTTTTACAATAAAAATGAATCCACACGGCCTGAGCAGAGCCAACTTGGCTCTGCTTTCCTGGTGGGCATCACACAGGGGCAGAATGTTCCTTTCTATGGTTAAGACAAAATCTCATTTTGGGACTTGGAGAGTGAGAAAGAGATAAGGCACTGCCCTTGCATTCTGCTTTATTATTAAATATAGACAATGCATATTTGTAATTTATTATTTACTTATTGTGTGCTGTGCTGGGGCTTGAACCAGGGCCTCTTTCCTGAATATGAGCTGACTTGGGAGAGGTCGCAAGTCCTATAGTGACTTTCAGGGGTTCCAGCCAGTCTGCCAACCAGCTTGTGACGTTATCGATTTCTCTCCTGAAGATTAGACCCAAGTGCCAGGACCTCTTTCCTGGACCCCCACAGGTACTAATTCAGCATCCTCTTGAACTTCCTGGGACTTTACTGGACCACTTAGGAGTGTTCAATGCCTGTTGCATTTTCATAATTTGCTTCCATTGTCCGTCAGCTTTAGCTCTACTCTATGGCTCGTGCTATAGCTCACTTTTGCTTTCCTTCCGCTCTTTCCTGGGCTCCGTGACTTCGGGCCGAATTTCTTCTTACAGCTAAGTGCGTCCCTCCAGGAATCATGTTCTTCCAGCCAACAGGGCACTTCCAGCCTTTGCTGCAGAGATGATGCACAGACAAGCCCTTCACCAGTCTGGAGGCTCTGGCGGGGCCTCTTTTCCTACACCAGGGAACAAAAGCACCCAGGCGCAGTGTGTGAAGCAGCTCTTCTTGGCCAACAGCATTTGGAAATTCCTACCTTTTCTTTGACTTATGTATGACTTTTTGGGTCACACCTGGCAATGCTCAGGGGTTCCTTCAGGCTCTGCACTCAGGAGTTACTCTTGGCATGCTCGGGGGACCATATGCGATCTGGGGAATGGAACCTGCTATAATATCACTCCCGGCTGCTCTGCTGATTGGTCCTCTTATAAACTCTTATTTGCATACCCAGTCCAATTGGTTCCCCACATCCCCTCATATTTGCAGGTCTCATTGGTCAGATGCAATCTTATGCCTTTTTTTCTTTTGTATCACACTGGGTGATGCTCAGGGGTTGAAATGACGGGGTGTCAGGTGATCAAGTAAACCAAATTAAGTTTTAGCTTCCACCAAATATTACTGAAATGCTTAAAAACACTTCACGGTCTAAAGTAATAAATTTCCTGTATCTGGAAAATACCTTATGAGGAAACCCTCCATTTTTAATAATGCCAGCCAAAGAGTACTACATATGTTTAATACCACATTTACCTATCTGCCCAGAGGGAGCTTCTAAAGAGGTTAAAAAAAAGTATTTGACATCCCGTCATTCATCAGTTTGTTTGAGGAGGTGCCAGTAATGTTTCTATTTGTCCCTGTTATGTGCCAGTGTGGCCCAATGGCAACTGCTTGCTCCAGGAATACGAAAAGTCTCAAACCGTTTGTTTGGGGTCTTGGCGGTTTGACCATCCTGTAGGTGGGGGGCCCTTGATCTCTTGATGCCTGTGGGATCCAGTCAGTACGGCTCTAGTCCAGCAGTCATCTCCAAGTCGCATTACATGTCCAGCCCATCTGATTTTTGATGCCTTGGCAAACGAGACAGTGTCCCTGATTCTTGATTGTCAGCAGAGGTCAGAACTCCATCTTGTCAGAACAACCATCATGTCTTGATTGACATGATGAACTCAAAGACTCTCATCCTTTTGTTTGGTTCTAGACCATGGGTCCCCATGTGGAGTTCTTCAGCTGTTCCTCTCGGTCCTATCTTGGCATTAAAATCACCAACTATGATATTGTAGAAGATGTGGTCTTCTTTATAGAACTCTTCCAGTTCAATATAGAATTTCAATTTCTTATTCCTGGTATGTGGATGTTGGTGTGTAGACAACGAAGATGGAAACTGCAGCAGCGAGCCACATCTCTTCAAGTGTAATCATCTCATTCGGTTTGTTAGGCGCCCAAATGAATCAATGCTCATAGCCAGGTTTGTGTTGACAAGGACACCAACATCACTGGAGCCTCTTTCTTTGTGTGTTCCGAGGAACAGTTCTCTGGTGTCAAAAATGGCTTGTTGTGATTGACACCTTCTCATCTCAGTCAGACCAATGATGTCATACTTGATCTTTCTTTCATGCTTGGACCATCAGGTCCTTGATATATGCTTCCGATGCCAGCATATGTACATCCAAAGTACAGATAATCATTTTAGTCCTTCGCTTTGACAGCCTAGTTTGGCCATGAGATTTTATCAGCCTCTCCTTGCTCATCCTCCTTAGTACTGCCATATTTAGGGCTCTTTCAGGGCCAGGGGATGAGATCCATTGTTTTTACTGGTTTTGACACATTGAATATGCGATGGACAGTTTGCCAGGCTCTGATGTGCAGGCAGGATACTCTTGGTAACTTGCTGGGCTCTCTGAGGGGGCAGGTGGAACACTCTTGGTAATTTACTGATGAAATATGCTCTGTGTGCAACTGGGAGAGCTGTTAGCAGCTCTGCCCCACGTATCTGTGTCTCTGGTTCAAGCACACCAGGCCTTAAAAAATATGTTTCTCTGTAGGGTGGGGCTCTGACAAGCTGCACTTGAGATTGGATTTTTCTCTTGGGTGGAGCTCTGATAACCTACTGAGTCTGGATGATGAAAAAGGCTGCCAGCATGGTGCAGGGGTTTCTCTGGATTCTTCCGAGGTTCTAATGGGATGGGGGGGGGTCTGGGATGGAAGTCGCCCTCCCTCCTGGGCCACCCCATGATTGGTGGAGCCCAGGGAGTGCAGCAGGGAGAGCTGGTAGCAGCTCTGCCGTGTGTACCTGTGTCTCTAAATTTGGTTCAGAATTCACACATGTCCACGTAGAAAGCAGAAGAGCAGTGACCAAGAGCACAGGTTGGAGCAGACTGCTGGGGTTTGTGTCTCGTTTCCTGCCTGGGCAGGTCCTGCACTGACCTTTGTCCCTGGACACCTCCCCGATTCCATTAGTTTGGTTTGAGATGAGTGTGGAAGGTACTTAGCAGTGCCAGGTGACTTATAAGTGCTCAAAACCCTAATCAGCTATTACTGCAATTACTGCTGCTGTTAACACCTTTATTTTTACAAGTCATCAAGGAAAACATATAAGTAACCAATGGGGATGATAGCTTATTGTCTGGAGAAAGTAATGCAAGAACAGAATGAAAACTGATAAACATTTGAAAATGTATTAAATCTCACAAACTCTATTTCCCAATTAAAATAACATGATGTATTATGTCCTACACATTTGATTATAGAATGATCAGCAGGAGAGGAGAAAAAGTCATTGTTATTATTGATGAGTCATATTATTGATGATTAATTTGCAAAGCTTACAAATACTTTTTTAACTGACAACATAAACCCTAAACAGCTTATTCTAAAGGTATTACTATACAAATATGTAAAGGTATGGGTAAAATATTCTAACTGTAATATTATTTTTAACAACAAAATGCTCAAGTTGTTTCAATATTATAAGTAAGGTAAAATGTGAAGTAAAACGCAACCATGTGTTACAGTATGAGACAGGAGCAAAAGCCAGTAAAATATGATGGAGTAAATACATATTTGTTTATAACATGCTAAAAAAGTCAGTGGTATAAAAATACAGTTTTACGCAAAAACAGAAGTCTGGGAAGATTCAGCCCAACAGATAGCAAGAGTTGCTTTAGGAAGGGCTGCAGAGTTGACCAAAGAGATAATAATTTGTGTTACATAACTTTGTATGTTTTAAGTTTTAAAATAGATACTCATTTCCTAAACACCAAATGTATAAAGTGCTAGAAATTAAAAAACCTCAAAATCTGATGACAATAATCTCTCTCGATGTCAATGGTCTAAATGCACCAATTAAGAGACACAGAGTGACAAAATGGATTAAAAATATTGAACCCAACATTCTGCTGTCTACAAGAAACTGTCTGTCACTGTCACTGTCTTCCCGTTCATCATCGATTTGCTCGAGCGGGCCCCAGTAACATCTCCATATGTCCTGTCTCATGCTAGTAGAGTCCAAGGGCATCTGCTTGCTCCAGGAACATAAAGAGCCTCAATCCATTCCAGAATGAGGTCTATAATTGTTACTGGCATTTGGCATATCAAATACAACATGGGTAGCTTGCCAGGCTCTGCCGTAGGTAGCATACTCTTGTAGTCATCTCTAAGTCCAGCATTGATTGATGAACTGCGCGGCTGCTGCGGCTGAGCAAGCCAGACTGTGATAGGCTGGTCTGCTGGGTGGAGTTCTGACGAGAAAGAAGTTCGGATGTGGAAAATGGAGGCCCTCATGGAGTGGGGGGGTGCGTCTGGCTTGTTGCAAGACTCTGCTGGGGTGGCGGGCCAGGGCTAGGAACTTGCCATCCCCTCCTGGGTACCTCGTGAGTAGCTGGGCACAGGGAGAGCCAGTAGCAGCTCTGCCCCGTGTCTGTGAGTCTCTGGACCGGCATACCTGAGCCGGATTTAAAAAAGACTGCTGCAGGGTGCAACTCGATGAGCCGGGTTGTGATAGGCTGGTCTTCTGGGTGGAGTTCTGACGAGAGAGAAGTCTGGATGTGGACAATGGAGGCCCTCATGGAGTGGGCGGTCATCTGGCTTGTTGCAAGGCTCTGCTGGGGTGGCAGGCCAGGGCTAGAACCCGCCATCCCTCCTGGGCGCCTCGTGAGCAGCTGGGCACAGGGAGAGCCATTAGCAGCTCTGTCCCATGTCAGTGAGTCTACAAGAAACACATCTGAATAATCAGAACAAACACAGACTCAAAGTCAGTCAAAGGTTGGAAGACCATTCTCCACGCAAATAACTCCTCCAAAAGCCTGGTGTGGCCATATTAGTATCAGATATATAGACTTCAGGTTGAAAAAGGTTAGAAGGGACAATGAAGGCCATTTCTTATAAATTAAGGGGTATGTACACCAGGAAGAAATTACACTACTAAACATATATGCACCCAATGAGGGGCCAGCAAAATACATAAAACAACTGCTAAGAGACCTCAAAAAAGACATTAATAGTAGCACAATGATAGTTGGAGACTTCAACACTGCTCTATCAATGATGGATAGATCAACAAGACTGAAACTCACCAAGGAAATATTGGCCCTAAAGGAAGAAATGGAACTAAGAGAGCTAGTGGATATATACAGGGCTTTTCACGCTAAAAAAGCTGAATACACATTTTTCTCTAGTGCACATGGAACATTCTCCAAGATAGACCACATGCTGAGCCACAAAGCATACCTCAATAAAATAAAAAGATAGAAATTGTGTCAGCTATCTTTTCAGACCATGATGCACTGAAAATGGAAGTTAACCGTACACAGAAACAGGGAGTCAAACCAAACACCTGGAAACTGAACAGCTCACTCTGTCACTGTATCACTGTCTTCCCGTTCATCTTGGATTTGCTTGAGCAGGCACCAGTAACATCTCCATACGTCATGTCTCATGCAAGTAGAGCCAAAGGGCACCTGCTTGGTCCAGGAACATAAAGAGCCTCAAACCATTCCATCAGGACATGGGAATGAGGTCTATAATTGTTACTGGTATTTGGCATATCAAATACGATACTGGTAGCTTATGGTAGCTTATGCTACCGTGCGATAGCATACTCTTGTAGTCATCTCTAAATCCAGCATTTATTGATGAACCCTGAGGGCCAGAAGCGGCCGCTCAATCCGGGCTGTAATATGCTGGTCTGCTGGGTGGAGTTCTGCCCCCATGTCTGTGAGTCTCTCACAGTTTCTATCTTCACAATTTCTATCTTTTATTTTATTGAGGTATGCTTTGTGGCTCAGAACAGCTCACTCCCTGAACAACAAATGGATCATAGAAGAAATCAAACAGGAAATCCAAAGATTTCTGGAAACAAATGAAAATGAAGACACCAACTATAAGAACTTGTGGGACACAGCAAAAGCCGTGTTAAGAGGGAAGTTTATAGCTCTGCAAGCATTCATCAGGGAAACAAGAAAGGGCCCACATAAATAACCTGACTACACAGCTGAAGACATTAGAAAAAAGACCAACAAAAGGAGCCCAACCCAGGCAGAAAAAAGGATATAATAAAACTTAGAGAGGAAATCAATGAGTTGGAAACCAAAAAAATAATCCAAAAGATTAATGAAACCAAGAGCTGGTTCTTTTGAAAAAATAAACAAGATTGACAAACAATTGGCAAGACTTGTAAGGACAGGGAAAGAGAGAAGCCTAATAAACAGAATCAGAAATAAAAATGGTGACATCACAACAGAAACTACAGAAATCCAAAAGATCATCAGAGATTACTTTGAGAGCCTGTATGCCCTGAAACATGAGAATCTAGAAGAAATGGATACATTCCTGAAGTCCTATAACCTCCCACGGCTGAAACGAGAAGACCTCCAATACCTGAATAAGCCTATCACCATTGAGGAAATTGAAACATTAATTAAAAGTCTGCCCAAACACAAAACCCCAGGTCCAGACGGATTCACTAGTGAACTCTACCAAACCTTTAAGGTGGACCTACTGCCAGTCCTTTTTCAAGCTCTTCCAGGAAATAGAAGAAACAGAAACACTTCCAAACAGCTTCTCACGAGGCACATATCACCCTGATACCCAAAGCAGGGAGCAATAACACAAAGAAAACTACAGACCAATATCCCTGATGAACACGGATGCTAAGATCTTCAACAAATTACTAGCAAACAGAATCCAAAGACTCATCAAGAAGATTATACATCATGACCAAGTAGGATTCATCCCGGGAATGCAAGGATGGTTCAACATTCGCAAGTCAATCAACATAATACATCATATCAATAAAAGAAAAAATAAAAACCATATGATCCAATCAATAGAGGCAGAGAAAGCATTTGACAAGATCCAGAACCCGTTCATGATTAAAACCCTGCAGAAAATGGGAATTGAAGGGACTTTCCTCAAGATAGTTACAGCCATCTACCAAAAACCCACATCGAGCATCATTCTAAATCAGGAAAAATTGAAAGCCTTCCCCTGAGATCAGGGACAAGACAAGGTTGCCCACTCTCACCTCTTTTTATTCAATATAGTACTGGAAGTACTTTGCCATGGCAATCAGAGAAGAAAAAGGACATCAAGGGCATCCAGATAGGCAAGGAAGAAGTCAAGATATCATTATTTGCAGATGACATGATATTATACCTAGAGAACCCTAAACTCTCTACCAAAAACTCCTAGAAACAATAGACACATATAGTAGAGTGGCAGGATACAAAATCAACACCCAAAAGTCAGTGGCTTCCCTATATAGAAATAATGAAAGAGAAGAAAGGGATATTAAGGAAACAATTCCATTCACGAATTGTGCCATGGAAAATCAAATACCTAGGAATCAACTTAACCAAGTGTGTAAAGGACCTGTACAAAGAAAACTACAAGACACTGCTCCAAGAGATAAAAGGGACACAAGGAAATGGAAACATATTCCCTGCTCATGGATGGAAAGAATCAACATTGTCAAAATGGTAATACTCCCTAGAGCTCTGTACAGATTCAATGCAGTCTCTATAAGGATACCCATGACATTCTTCAAAGAAATTGACCAAACACTCCTGAAATTTGTATGGAACAATAAACCCCCAAGGATAGCTAAAGCAATCCTCGGGAAAAGAAGATGGGAGGCATCACCTTTCCCAACTTCAAACTGTACTACAAGGCAGTAGTAATTAAAACAGCATGGTATTGGAATAAAAACAGATCTGTGGACCTATGGAATAGAATTGAGTATCCTGACACCCAACCTCAAACACATGATCATTTAATCTTTGATAAAGGTGCAAAGAGTCTAAAATGGAGTAAGGAAAGCCTCTTCAACAAGTGGTATTGGGAAAACTGGGTATCGACATGTAAAAAAATTAATTTGGACCTGTGTCTAACACCATGCACAAAAATCAGATCAAAATGGATTAAAGATCTCAATATCAGACTTGAATCCATAAAGTACATTGAAGAAAAGTACAAAGAAAAAAAACCCTCCACGACATTGAAGCTAAAGGCATCTTCAAAGGTGAAACATCACTAACAAAGCAACTAGAAGAAAAGATAAACATATGGGACTACATGAAACTAAAAAAGCTTCTGCACCTCAAAAGAAACAGTGACTAGGATACAAAGGCAGTCCACAGAATGGGAAAGAATATTCACCCAATACCCATCTGATAAGGGGTTAATATCCAGGATATATCAGGCACTGGTAGAACTTTACAAGAACAAAACAAACAACCCCATCCAAAAAATGGGGAGAAGAAATGAACAGAAACTTCAGCAAGGAAGAAATTCGAATGGCCAAAAAACATGTGAAAAAAATGCTCATCATCACTAATCATCAGAGAGATGCAAATCAAAACAACAATGAGATATCACTTTACACCACAGAGACTGGCACATATTCAAAGGAGCAAGAACAACAAGTGCTGGTGTGGATGTGGGGAAATGGGGACACTCATCCATTGTTGAGTAGGAACGCTGGCTGGTACAGCCTTTCTGGAAAGCAATATGGACATTCCTCCAAAGACTAGAAATTGAACTCCCATTTGACCCAGCCATACCACTCCTGGGAATCTACTCTAGGAAACCAAAAATACGCAGTAAAAACACCATCCTTACTTTTATGTTCATAGCAGCATTATTCACAATAGCCAGAATCTGGAAGCAACCAGAGTCCCCAAAAATCGATGACTGGATAAAGAAGCTTTTGGTACATCTACACAATGGAATATTATGCAGCTGTTAGGAAAAATGAAGTTATAAAATTTGCCTATAAATGGATGGACATGGAGAAGATTATGTTGAGCGAAATTAGCCAGAAGGAGAGAGACAGATACAGAATGACTGCATTTATTTGCATGACATAAATATATATGTACATATTATGATACCAATATCCAAGGTCAAGTGAAACATATATCAGGAGGTCTTGTCAAAGGTGGAAGTTATTACAAACGTGTGGGAGTCAGAGGCTAGGTAAGACAGAAAATGGAACAGTGTGCTAACAATTGTCGAGGGTACTAATGCCAACCTAGAACTGAGCATTAAATAGAGGCAAAAGATACACATGACAGCCCTTTAATGTATGTTCTGTAATCCATAGTCTGGAGGGGAAGGAAAAGAGAAAGAGAGAGAAATGGAAAGAAATAAAGAACCTGCCATGGAGGAGGGCTGGGGGGAGGGGAGGAAACCGGGGACATTGGTGGTGGGAGATGGGCACTGGTGGATGGATGGGTGCTGGAACACTGTATGACCAAAACCTAAATATGAACTTTTTAATTGTATATCTTTTGTAATTGTAAAAATAAAAAATTTAAAAGTGAAGTAACAAAAAACCTCATATTAATTCTTTGGCACCATTGAAGCAACATGGAAGATACCATCCTTGACGACATCGATGAAGAATACAACCGACTGGTTCAGCACATCCATGATTGTGCGAAGAATGCTGAGAGAGAGAAAGACACAAAAGGACTCCTGTCTTCAGAAATTATCGAGCTCATTCGCCAACGTGGCAAGGCGCGAGCCTCAGGAGACCAAATGCTAACATCCAAGCTTGCTAAACAGTGCAGAGAAGAGATAAAAGAAGACCTCAAAGACAGAAGAGCAGAAATACTGGAAGATGCAGCAGAAGCCGGGAAAAGCATTCGCACTGCCCGCCTGTCCTTTGCCAACTATAAGACCAAGATGACTGCCCTCCAACGCCCTGATGGATCTATCACATCTTCCATAAAGGCAATGGAGAAGATTATCCAGGACTTCTACTCAAATCTCTTTGATAGCCACATCCACCTGCCCGCATACCAAATTCCACAGGATGGATATGTCATTCCCAGCGTTCTCCCTTCTGAAATCCGACATGCCATCTCGTCAGTAAAGAAGGGAACAGCACCAGACCCAGACAACGTCAGACCCGAACACCTGAAGAATCTGCCGTCAGTACTCATCAATACACTAGCTCGGCTCTTCACACGCTACCTGTCCGAATGCAAGGTGCCCTCCCAATGGAAAACCAGCAGGACAGTTCTACTGTTCAAGAAGGGAGACATTCATGACATCGGCAACTATCGCCCCATCTGCCTGTTGTCTGTCATCTACAAGCTGTTTACATGAGTCATCCTGAACAGGATTAGCAGAACACTAGATGAAGGACAACCATGCGAGCAAGCAGGCTTCCAGAAAAGATTCAGCACAATTGACCACATCCACACGGTAACCAAGCTCATTGAGGTTTGTAGGGAGTATAAGATGCCACTCTGTCTCAAGTTCATTGATTTACAGAAAGCCTTTGATTCTGTGGAAACTGAAGCAGTCATCGAAGCCTTAGCCAAACAGGGTGTTCAAACCCAATACATCAAGATCCTTCGTGAGCTGTATTACGGATTCACTACCAGGATCTCACCATTCTACAAAGAAGTGATCATTAATGTGAAAAGAGGGGTTCGACAGGGTGATACCATTTCACCAAAACTCTTCAGCGCCACCCTGGAGAACATCATGCAACAATTAGAATGGGAAGGAATGGGAGTGAAGATAGATGGTCGGCAACTACACCACCCTCCGCTTCGCTGATGACATCGTTCTAATAACACCAAACATTAGCCAAGCGGCACAAATGCTGGCTGACTTTGACCGAGAATGTGGAAAGATAGGTCTACAGCTGAATCTAAAGAAAACTATGTTTATGAAGAATTAACTAGTTCCAGAGGCCCCATTCACTCTCAATGGAACAAACATCTCTGAATGTAGCAGTTATGTGTACCTAGGTCGAAATCAACATGATGAACGACCTAAAACCTGAGCTGCGCAGGAGGAAGAGAGCAGCATGGAATGCCTTCAAAGGCATCGAAGAAATAGCTAAAAAGGACAAAGAACCTCCGGCTCCGGGCACATCTCTTTGACTCCACCGTTCTCCCTGCATTAACATACGCCTCAGAGACCTGGGCCCTACGAAAGCAGGATGAGAATGCTATTCGGGTCTCCCAGAGAGGAATCGAAAGAGCTATGCTTTGAATATCATGCCTCACTCCAAGTGAGAGAAGGAATCTGGAGTTCTGACCTCCATCGCTATTCCAGAATCAGGGATGCTGTCTCTTTTGCCAAGGCATCAAAAATCAGATGGGCTGGACATGTAATGCGATTTGGAGACAACCGCTAGGACTAGAGCCATTACTGACTGGATCCCACAGGATATCAAAAGACCACGTGGCTGCCCACCTACAAGATGGTCAGACTTCCTTGTCAAGACCCTGAAGGAACGGTTTGAGGCTCTTCATATTCCTGAATCAACCAGATGCCACTGGGCTACATTGGCACGTGATAGGGTCCAATGGAAATGTTACTGGCGCCCGCTCGAGCAAATTGATGAATAACGGGATTCAAGTGATCAAGTGAAATTCTTTATTAACATATAAAATGTCATATAATTTAGAAACCAGTCATACTTGTTATCGTAAAGTAATATTGGGAAGTGCACAACTCTATTTCTGCCGTAGGGTCAGGGTTTTGCCCTAAGCTTTGGAATCCCGTTGTTACTGAGATGTACTAAGCAGGAAGAACATCTTTTAGGCAAGTATGTGGACAATACTGATCCAAAGTAAAGTATTGATAAAGCAATATAGAAATATTGTGTTCTATATTTTACATGGAGAATCTTTCACTTTGCTAATAAAGAACATAGTTTCTCAGTTACTTTCCTCATTTTTTTGAACTCTGCCTTTGCTCTTTGTCTCTGATTCTGCATCACCCTGAGTCACATCTCATCTTTACAGAAATGGAGGCCTCAATCTTTTCAGATGACTCTAGATATTTGGGTGAAATAGAAGCCCTATGTGTAGAAGGTATTTTTTTTTACTGGAATCTCTTCTAACATTTGAAGAAACTTAAAAGGGATCGAGGCACAGTTGAGGAAAAAAGTCCATCTGCAGGGGAGTCGCTGGACTACAGTGGACTACAGTGGACTACAGGGGACCTTCTGTAGATGGTCATGGCCACAGGTTGACTCAGCTTCTCCTGAAAAGATTCACTCCACTTAAGTTAAATCTGGGATTTTGGTGAAATGCATGCCTATACCAGGGGGATCAACCCACTTCATTAATAGATAAAGAAGGTTCCCAGAACTGTGTAGTTCTTGTTCTGTTAAGATTCCGCTGTGCATGCTAGGATCTTTACATTATACCCTTATGCTAATATTTGTCATACTTTTAACTTCGGAAGACACAGGTCTAGAATATGAAACACAATGGAGACATTACTGTATTGCTGGAGTAAGCACTTGGCGTCTTAGAAAGGCAGAAATGTCTTGATTTTATCTTTCAGTTAAAAAAAAAAACTTTAGCGCCTTTGCACGCAGACCACCAACCAACTTAGCAGCAGAATTCTCATTGCTTATTTGTTCAGACTGGAAATCAAGATGGAGCCGGGCACTGACTACTTAGATTTGTGTTTCAGTTATTGCTTTTTGCTAGTGCTAAGATTTAGTTTTTTGAACCACTATCAGTTTCTTCAATAGTAACTATTATAAAGAATAGTATTTTGTCGAAAAAATTTCACGTATAAGGAGATGAGTTTTCCTTGTACACTTTGATGTTCATTTT
>JAJIBD010034390.1:0-23413 GCA_021461705.1 Cryptotis parvus | reverse complement strand
TTGGTTTCGGAAATTCAAGCAGGTTTTATCCACTAATCATACTTTCTGAAAAAAGTGCCGGTTCTGAATAGGCGCTGGAAACCTCATCTTTGCTGGTGCAATTGTAGGCTCGAGGCATGTACCTTTGAAGTGTGAAACTGAACTCAGAATTCTGTATAGGAGTCAATACACAGGGTCATGGTAAAATGCAGTTTTCAAGGAAGTGAGGCCCTGAAGGGAAAAACCTGGTTGGACTTTTTATTTATTGTTTTTAAATATTTATTTTTGAATGTAGGCAAAACCACGAGTGGTTGATACAAGTGGAACTGAAAGTGATTAGATAACAAGAGCTCAATGTAAAATCAATAAGTAAAAGATCATTTTTTATGAAAATTGCTATGCCTCATTTTGCAGGGTTAAGTCCTTGTCTAATGATTTTAATATAAGCGCTGTTTACGATGCTTTTACGAAGGTGAGCAGTAGGTTTTAGGAGGTCACTGGGAAGCTGGGTACTTCGGGCTTCTGGAAGTGAGGGGACTCTGTGGGAGGCTGTCACTCCAACTCTGAAGGCATCGAGTCCTCTGCCTGGGAACCAGCTACTGAAATTATTCAGGATTGTCCTCTCTGCAGAGAATATTGCTGATCGCCAAGGGCTTGAGCTTTGAGCGTGGCTGAATGGTGGGTGGGGCTTGAGCCTGGAGGCGTGGTTGCAGTGATGTGAGTGCTCGCACTTCAGCTGGGCGTGGAACTTTTCCCTTTTGAGACTATCCTGGAAATGTAAATGGGTAAATTTTGCAATTTTGCATTTCTAAGCATCTTGCAAAGAAATTGTAATAAAATCACCCTCCTGAGCAGCTCCTCTAAAATACAGCCTTGGCTGGCTTAAAGAACGTTTTAGTGACCGGCCAGGCAGTTTATTATTTCATTATAACTTGACTCTCTAAGTTCTGAATTCATTTTGTCTTTGGGAAAGAAGTCGTTCAGCTGGGAAGGTTGATGGAAATCTTGCTCTGCTCGCTAGAAGGCCACTGAAGCACGGGACCTAACCCAGCAGTCACCAGGAAGTGGATTGCATTACCTACAAGCAAGAACTCTGCTAGCTGGCGGGACCGCGCTCGCGTTGATGGACGGGAAGGGTTTGCGTCCGTTTCCTCCTGGGTCTGCTGTTTAGCAGATGCCCACCTGCGCAGATTGCTCCTCTTACGGCCTCCATCCGATCTTCTGCAGCATATCTTGGGATGAGCAGGTGTCTTATGACCATATGACTCAAGCGTGGAGGAAGCTGGAGGATTCCTCAGTAGATCTCACAGATGCTCACCATCAAGGTCCAGGTCAGGTCCTGCTCCGGGGAACCTACAGCCTACCTTCTCCCCCAGTATTGACTGGCAGCCGAAGGCTTTAAGGTCCGGGAAACCTTCTCCCAGCAGTGGCTGACAACTGAAATCTTTAAGGTCCAGGAAACCTCCCAGCAGTGGCTGGCAGCCGAAAGCTTTAAGAGCAAGAGGACCAAGGTCGGCTCCTCAGCACTTGTGATGGTCCAGCAGAACTGCGGTCAGTGACAGCTCAAGGGTCATCCTGATCCAGGCCCACCTTCAAATCCAGTTGCTGGGTGGGTCATCAGAATCTATGACATCACAGGGGGAATCCTTATCTGTAGGAAACCCTTAAGTTCTCCAAATGGTGTAGGCACTGCACTGAAGGGTAGAGCACCTCATTCGACAGTAGTTTGTCCTCAAACATGTCAGTTGAAAGAGGTCTTTTAGACTCCTAAAGTCCAGGGAATGAAAGAGAAATCTCACCTGTCACTGAAACATCTGAAACCCAGCACGAGGGGCAATTAACATTTGCCACTCAAAACGCGACTGGAAAAAGAATCAACAATTATATGTAAAGATGAGAAACAGCTTCTGAAGGAGAAGATTAGAAGCATGTGCAGGACTGGAATTCCTCCTCGTCTCTGCCTCTTGGACAGGGTATACCCAGCTTTACCTGGAGCATCTCACTCTTGCACCCTGGCATTTGGTCAGATACACCTCTGAGATGAGTTTTTTAAAGTTCATAGTAACAGGGACTTGACCCAAGGCCTTGGGATCAACCCAAGCTTGTTCTGGGAAGCAAGAGAAAGGCAACTGCAGATGGAAGAGAGAAGGCTGGACCCCACTGGAACTTGGCCGCTGAATCTGAAAAATCAAATGATGATTGGAACTAGAGCGCAAACAGAACAAAGGCCTCTTCACTAGCGAGTCACTCTAGACACCCCCAGCTTCTGCTCTGTGGACCCCCGACACCGCCTTTGAGAGCTGAGCAGTGTAGGCTTTAATCTGATGCAATGTTGGTGCGTGGGGATTAAGGCTGCTCAATGTGAATATCTGGACTGGAAAGGAAGGCCTGCACTCCAGCTCTTGGTGCGTGGCTGGGACCCAGGAGATCCCTAGAAGTTTTGGGCGGAACTGGAGATAGCGACTGAGGAGCGGGGGGAGGTGTAATCAACCAGAGCAGGAATAGCCCAGCGGGCCACTGAGCAATGGAGCTCATTTGAGTTTTTTTAGGTCACAGCGTGACGATGCTCACGGAGATACTCCTGGCTCTGCACTCAGTAATTATTCCTACCCAAACTCAGGGGGACCATATAGGATGCTGGGCATCAAACACTGGTTGACCTATGTACAAGGTAAAGACCCTCACTGCTGGGTTATCGTTCTGGCCCTAGAATGAGCATCTCGGCCCACTTGGGCATACTGGGGATGCTCCTTGGGTGGAATCAGTGGTCACCACTCAGTCCTGAATGAGTAGGCCAGGAGCCTCCAGCTGCAAAGACGCCAAGCACATCAGGAAAGCTGAGTCTGGCAGGGGGACCAGCTGGGTGACAGGCACCCATCATCCATGTTGGCCATAAAATGGTTGTGATGGTTGGGTGCCGCTGATGACCAATAAGACACCTTCTCTCTCCAACAAGGCCTTCTACCTGGATCTGGCTGCTATACAGGAAAAGGGCAGGAGGCAGCTGACACATCATCTATTATTATTATTATTATTATTATTATTATTATTAGTAGTAGTAGTAGTAGTAGTAGTAGTAGTAGTAATAGCAGCAGCAGCAGCAGCAGCAGTAGTAGTTGTAGTCTGTTGTAGGACTCCTCTAAGAGCCTCTGCATCTGCTCTGGATTTCCTCCCTGCAAATCACTTAGTAGATAAGAGGGTAGCCTAAATGTGGCAGTTTAATCTGACCATGTATTCTGTACTAGCTGGTATAAATATTCTCTCATGCTACCTCAATCATCGTGGGACTAGCTAGATCTTACCAGCATATTTGCCTGGCCACGTTGGATCTCTAAGTAATTAGACCAGAGAGAAATGCTGTTTGCCTGCAAGCAAGCATGGCTCCCTGATAACTCAAAGGCAACTAAAATACAAAACTACTGTGAAGTAGACGAGACTTTGTGAAGGCTCGGAGAAATATTTAACTGGCATTAGTATTAGTCTTTGGTACAGAGACATGCCATCTCAGAAACCCCCCTTCTACCCCTATAAAGGCATTTCCAGGCAGATCTTGGCTCAAAACATTAGCATATAATAGAGCCTAGGTGATGTGCTGGGAGAAATTACCTAAGGGCATTTAACTCTTCCTGCTTCCCATAAGAGTGGGAGGTCTGAGTTGCAGGGGTATAAAAACCAGCCTGCTTCCTCTCTCTCTCTCTCTCTCTCTCTCTCTCCCTCTCTCTCTCTCTCTCTCTCTCTCTCTTTGGACTCTCTCTTTGTGAGCTCGCACCCTTCTTGGGAGTCTTGTCTTTTGTCTCCTCTTTACAGGGCCTTAACACGTGGTGGCTGCCATTTTGGCCTACACGTGGCTGGGGTTCTAGCCAGGAATCCTCAGCACAGGGTTTTCTCCTATTGTTGATTTGTATGTCTGAACCTGTGATAAGTAAAGCCTTTTTAAAACTGCATCAGATTCTTGAGTCTTCATCCATTCCCCGCCAGCTTGGAGGTAGAAGGGAACTTGCTTCCCGGCACTGTTGGGAACCCCAGTGGCTTCCCCGACAGTCTTGGTCAGAATAGTGAGAGGCTACGGAGAAGGTGAGGAGAGCACACAGAAACCTTCCTCTTCTGCACCTGAACACATTGCCTGCTTCGAGTCCCATTACCCATGTGCCCCTTGGAACTGGGGAGTAAAGGGAATAATTGGTTTCAACAACTGAAAACATTAACCCACATCTTCTAAGACCTGGAGAATGATTAACCCACTTCATAGAATGTATAAGTGGATGAAGGGGCCCAGAGAACCCTTTATCAAATGATCATGTAGAGTTCATTTGATTTTCTAGGGTCCCTGAAGAAAATGTGGTTCCGACTTGAATTGCCTTCACTGAGTGTCTGGGAATGACCGGAAGCCCGCCTGCAAGTCCCTTTGTGTTTGCTTGTCTTTTGAGCTCACGTTTGTTAAAATGAGTACATTGGAATGGAAAGCTTAAAAAAGGGACCAAGAGTTTCTGACTAAGCTTCTCTCTCACTTGGCTTTAGGCCAAGGAACTCAGTGCTTTGGACTTAAGTTTTGTTCTCAGGGTTCACTCCTGGTGGTGTTTTGGGGTAGTGGTGTGGGATTGAACCAGGGTTGGTTGAGTTCAATGCAAGCACATTGAACCTCTACGGTCTTCCTGACTCTCTTCACAGGCTTGAAGTCTGCCGGCTCCCAGGACGCTGGTCGGGTTCAGGTGACATCTTGCCTGCTTCTGTCTCTCCTCACCATGCCTCACTCCCGGATGATCAAGGCATACGAGGGATTCAGTTCAGCTCCCTAAGAGTCACCCTTCCCCAAGCACCTGCCAAAACATTTGCCCTCGACCGGGAGCTAACTTCGATTTGCAATGTCTTTTTAAAGAGAATTTACTATAGTACATTGGTGGAAAACAAATGAGTCTGCAGCTGTTGCTGGGGCAGGGACGTGTTTCGGGACCTTGGCTGGGAGCTGCTTCACACCATGGAGTGATCTGAGGCTTCGCCCAGCTCTGTGCTTGGGTATCATTCTGGTCGCAGGAGGGGGGCCCATGTGAAGTGCTGGGGCCTGGGCCAGGGCTGGCCTTATGAAAGGCAAGTGCCAACCCCTGTAGTATCTCACCGTGCCCCCTGTTTGAGGGAGTTTTCCAATTGATGCTATTAGCAAGAGTGTTGAAGAACAATAATTCTAATTGGCAAACAGAAGTATGTAGATAAGAACCTATTAAGTCTGAGTCTCATTAGAAGGGCTCAGAGGACCAGTTCTCCCTTGCCGAGACCTGGTCAGCACAGGAGACATGGATCACTTCATGTCCGTTGAGTAGCATTTCCGCTAGGAAGGAGTTAACGCCCCTTCCCATACCTTTGTCGGAAGGCATTTGATTCACACGGAGTGACCTTTTACATCTTTCTGAGAAAAGGAACAATAAAAGAAATGCTCATTGTCTGATCTGTTTCCCCCAGAGATGTCGCTCCCCCACAGCAGGCATGCTAGGTGCTGCCATCCTTCTGGTGAGCCAGTGTGGGATGCTGGCACGCACACAGCAGCCTGGCTCGGTGGGGTGGCGCGGTGTGAAGGCGTGCGGACTCGTGAGTGGATTTTAAATGCACTAGAGAGGTGTCATGAATCCTTGGAAGCGTGAGCCTTCCTGATAGGGCAGCCAGACTCCCTGGGTTCTGTAAGCGTGACAAGAGGAGGGTAAAGTCAAATGCAATGCAGTGAAGGACCCAGAGATGATCATTCAAAGGGAATTAATGCCACCGTCAGATTTGTGCCACTTCACATGGAGTAAAGATTCCTTTCTAGCCTTTCCCCCTCAAAGTGTAAACAGGTCCATTTCCATTTGGCCACATGCAGATGGAAGATTTGGCACCGAACGGGCCAGGGCTAGTGAACCTGGTACAGGAATAGGTGAGGGTGAGGTGGGTTTCTCACCCGCTGTCTTGTTCCTCCGCATTCACCTTCTCACTGACCACCTCTACTTGGGATATGGTTTGGATCATTTCCCAAGGTGGTCTCAGGGTGGCAATCTGGGGGATGAGGGATCTCTCCGCAAGGCTTCTGGGACCCTACACAGCAGAGGTGAGTGGCTGTCCGGAGAGCCCCCAACTTTCCACTCGCCGCCAGCCCAGATCTTGGGGGCGATGAGAGGGCAGGAGTGGGGGAGCAGAGAGGGGCTCTTTTCACCCAACATGTTCTCTTGTCAGCTCCGTTCTTCCGGGGACCTGCAGATGGGCACCTCCAGCTCTGTTCACCAGCAGGGAAATGGAGATTCTCCCCCAATTTTACGTAGGTAGGGGGCAGGGTCCACAACCCATTGGAATTATCCTATGATGGCACATTGATGGCTGGGAAGCTCTTCACCACCAACTATGCTCCTTGTGAAGGCCGCTTGGGATAGGGAGGGAGACTCAACACAAGGGTTAAGGGAGCAAATCAGTCACACAGCTTTAGTGAGAAGCCAAGTGTTTCTTCTTTTCTATCTGGATTCTACCCTTAACTAATTCTTAATAAACCGGTTTCCAAGCTAAACAGCAAAGTTGGATCAGGCAGCATTTTCCTATTCTGGAAAATGATCTTGCAGTTTTTTGTCCTTAGAATAGCAAAAATGCAGGGTAGAGAAAGATGCCCTTGAGGACGGAACAGAAGCTTCTAAAGTTCTCCCACAGGGTCTGAGCAAGAAGCCCTTGACTTCCTGCCCTGGGACTTGCCTCCCACAGGCTCTCTAGGAACATCTTCAAGAAGGGAGGCCAGCCCGCATCCCTGGACTCACCATCTTCCCTTTCTCCTCTGACAGCCGGTCTCCAAACACCCAAAAGAGAGAATATTGGGTTTGTTTATTATACAAATGAGTTAATTTCTTCTTGGAATTTTGAAGATTCTAGGAGTGAACCCACATGGAACGGAACCAAATTTCTTGCTGAGGGGGTCTGAGAGTGCCTTTGTCATAACAAAATTAAGCCAACATATAATTGTCATTTGCTTTATTCTCATGGAAATTGGACATTAGCATGTGTATAATTGATCTGAAGTCCAGACGCATCAAAGACATGAATCTATGTATCGCCATGCTTTTAATCTAATTATAAAGGGCTACATATGTTCTTACTCAAAAACTTGTTTCTGCCTTTAAAATTTTTATAAATGAAAGGGAAATGTATCTTATTCCCACGGCCCTCACCCCAGCTTCTAAACATCTCTTTTTCCTTTCTCCCTCAAATGACCGAGGCTGCAGTCATCAGCGTCTCAAGGGCCCTTGAACTGAACACTTATTCTTTTAAAAAATCATCAACACGGGATCTGTTGCCAAGTGCAGAAGCCAATTCTCTTCATTCTCTAGGAAGTGGTTTTTTTATTTTTTTTTTAATTTGCAGCCCTGCTGGCCTGGAGGTGAAGGGCCTGGAACTCAGTATTGAAATGTCAGTAAGAGAGTTAATACCGGATACAGTTTACTTCAGAATTAAAACAAATGTGCTCAGAAACTGCAGTCTGGTGCTCAAACATAATTTCAAATGAGATTACATGGGTAAATCCCATGAAAAATCAATAGAAACTGAGGGATAATGACTCATTATCATAGAGTAAATATAGGTTTGTTTATATAGCAATAATTTAACAAAGTAGAAAAGTTAGTTCAGAAATTAGAACAAATTAGTTGTAAGATGTCTGTTAATACCTATATTAACTATAAACTGTAATCTCGCTATACAAATCTATCTAATTAAATATATACATCGATAGCTGGATTCTTGGGTTGCTTTCATGTATGATATTGCAGAATAAATGTCCATCCTGATTTAAAGCAACGAAGATGACATCCTCCTAATGTTGCATAAAGCGATGATGTGAAATATGGTCAAATCTTTCTGCGTGTGTATAATTTTGTGAAAACTGGAATAGACACTAGGGTTTTCTAACTGCTCTTATAAGATGTTGATAAGATTTTTAGTAGAATTTGTATTTTTATTCCAATTTCATATGACAAAGGAAGACCTATAAAGTTCAGGTATGTTAGTGGTCATGTATATGTAGACATTACATGGTACATAATTGCTTTAGTGGCATGTCATGACCCTGTATGCGTGTGCTTGTGTGTTTATGTGCAAGCCTCTCTATGTATGAGGTAAAAGAGAGCTTTCCTTCTGGAACTAAATGCAAAATAATGTTAGCAAAAGCCTGTAGAAGGAATATTGTGCACTTAGGATCAGTCTAAAAACTTAGCTGTGATTGTCAATGGGATCACAGTGTACACTGATATTTTAAAGCAAATTCCTTGAAATTTTAAACTGCTAATTTTTCCATTACAAATGTAAAATATCTATTCTTTGTGATGTTATAACATATATTTTGAAGAGATGTGAAATTGTGCTTATATGGTGAAGTAAATCAATGTCATGTTAATTTCAAAAAGTCGAAAATTGAGCATTTGATTTTCCTCTGGTTTGCACCCTCTCTGAATCTTCCTCTGAAAAAGCGTTAACACCCACCAAGCTACTGCTATTTTCCTAAAATTTGAATTTGTGTATAGATGTGTGTGTGTGTGTGGGGGGGTGTCGGTAGATGCTGGGCTTCCTTACAGCCGGAAGGATGACAGAGAAAGGCCTTCATGGACAGCAGCGGGACTTGCAAATACCTTGTCTAATCACATGCACATTCATCTTTACTGAATGGCTACAAAATGCTAAGCACTGTTTTAATTGCTGGGGACACATCTGTGTACTACATTTAAAGTTTTACAATAAAAATGAATCCACACGGCCTGAGCAGAGCCAACTTGGCTCTGCTTTCCTGGTGGGCATCACACAGGGGCAGAATGTTCCTTTCTATGGTTAAGACAAAAATCTCATTTTGGGACTTGGAGAGTGAGAAAGAGATAAGGCACTGCCCTTTTGCATTCTGCTTTATTATTAAATATAGACAATGCATATTTGTAATTTATTATTTACTTATTGTGTGCTGTGCTGGGGCTTGAACCAGGGCCTCTTTCCTGAATATGAGCTGACTTGGGAGAGGTCGCAAGTTCTCTGTCCTATAGTGACTTTCAGGGGTTCCAGCCAGTCTGCCAACCAGCTTGTGAGCGTTATCGATTTCTCTCCTGAAGATTAGACCCAAGTGCCAGGACCTCTTTCCTGGACCCCCCACAGGTACTAATTCAGCATCCTCTTGAACTTCCTGGGACTTTACTGGACCACTTAGGAGTGTTCAATGCCTGTTGCATTTTCATAATTTGCTTCCATTGTCCGTCAGCTTTAGCTCTACTCTATGGCTCGTGCTATAGCTCACTTTGCTTTCCTTCCGCTCTTTCCTGGGCTCCGTGACTTGGGGCCAAATTTCTTCTTACAGCTAAGTGCGTCCCTCCAGGAATCATGTTCTTCCAGCCAACAGGGCACTTCCAGCCTTTGCTGCAGAGATGATGCACAGACAAGCCCTTCACCAGTCTGGAGGCTCTGGGGGGGGGCCTCTTTTCCTACACCAGGGGAACAAAAGCACCCAGGCGCAGTGTGTGAAGCAGCTCTTCTTGGCCAACAGCATTTGGAAATTCCTACCTTTTCTTTGACTTATGTATGACTTTTGGGTCACACCCGGCAATGCTCAGGGGTTCCCTCGGGCTCTGCACTCAGGAGTTACTCTTGGCATGCTCGGGGGGACCATATGCGATGCGGGAATGGAACCTGCTATACTATCACTCCCGGCTGCTCTGCTGATTGGTCCTCTTATAAACTCTTATTTGCATACCCAGTCCAATTGGTTCCCCCACATCCCCTCATATTTGCAGGTCTCATTGGTCAGATGCAATCTTATGCCTTTTTTCTTTTGTATCACACTGGGTGATGCTCAGGGGTTGAAATGACGGGGTGTCAGGTGATCAAGTAAACCAAATTAAGTTTTAGCTTCCACCAAATATTACTGAAATGCTTAAAAACACTTCACGGTCTAAAGTAATAAATTTCCTGTATCTGGAAAATACCTTATGAGGAAACCCTCCATTTTTAATAATGCCAGCCAAAGAGTACTACATATGTTTAATACCACATTTACCTATCTGCCCAGAGGAGCTTCTAAAGAGGTTAAAAAAAAAAGTATTTGACATCCCGTCATTCATCAGTTTGTTCGAGGAGGTGCCAGTAATGTTTCTATTTGTCCCTGTTATGTGCCAGTGTGGCCCAATGGCAACTGCTTGCTCCATCTCTTCAAGTGTAATCATCTCATTCGGTTTGTTAGGCACTCAAATGAATCAATGCTCATAGCCAGGTTTGTGTTGACAAGGACACCAACATCACTGGAGCCTCTTTCTTTGTGTGTTCCGGAGGAACAGTTCTCTGGTGTCAAAAATGGCTTGTTGTGATTGACACCTTCTCATCTCAGTCAGACCAATGATGTCATACTTGATCTTTCTTTCATGCTTGGACCATCAGGTCCTTGATATATGCTTCCGATGCCAGCATATGTACATCCAAAGTACAGATAATCATTTTAGTCCTTCGTTTTGACAGCCTAGTTTGGCCATGAGATTTTATCAGCCTCTCCTTGCTCATCCTCCTTAGTACTGCCTTATTTAGGGCTCTTTCAGGGCCAGGGGGATGAGATCCATTGTTTTTACTGGTTTTGACACATTGAATATGCGATGGACAGCTTGCCAGGCTCTGATGTGCAGGCAGGATACTCTTGGTAACTTGCTGGGCTCTCTGAGGGGGCAGGTGGAACACTCTTGGTAATTTACTGATGAAATATGCTCTGTGTGCAACTGGGAGAGCTGTTAGCAGCTCTGCCCCACGTATCTGTGTCTCTGGTTCAAGCACACCAGGCCTTAAAATATGTTTCTCTGTAGGGTGGGGCTCTGACAAGCTGCACTTGAGATTGGATTTTTCTCTTGGGTGGAGCTCTGATAACCTACGGAGTCTGGATGATGAAAAGGCTGCCAACATGGTGCAGGGGTTTCTCTGGATTCTTCCGAGGTTCTAATGGGATGGGGGGTCTGGGATGGAAGTCGCCCCTCCCTCCGGGCCACCCCATGATTGGTGGAGCCCAGGGAGTGCAGCAGGGAGAGCTGGTAGCAGCTCTGCCGTGTGTACCTATGTCTCTAAATTTGGTTCAGAATTCACACATGTCCACGTAGAAAGCAGAAGAGCAGTGACCAAGAGCACAGGTTGGAGCAGACTGCTGGGGTTTGTGTCTCGTTTCATGCCTGGGCAGGTCCTGCACTGACCTTTGTCCCTGGACACCTCCCCGATTCCATTAGTTTGGTTTGAGATGAGTGTGGAAGGTACTTAGCAGTGCCAGGTGACTTATAAGTGCTCAAAACCCTAATCAGCTATTACTGCAATTACTGCTGCTGTTAACACCTTTATTTTTACAAGTCATCAAGGAAAACATATAAGTAACCAATGGGGATGATAGCTTATTGTCTGGAGAAAGTAATGCAAGAACAGAATGAAAACTGATAAACATTTGAAAATGTATTAAATCTCACAAACTCTATTTCCCAATTAAAATAACATGATGTATTATGTCCTACACATTTGATTATAGAATGACCAGCAGGAGAGGAGAAAAAGTCATTGTTATTATTGATGAGTCATATTATTGATGATTAATTTGCAAAGCTTACAAATACTTTTTTTAACTGACAACATAAACCCCAAACAGCTTATTCTAAAGGTATTACTATATGTAAAGGTATGGGTAAAATTTTACATATTTTACAAATATGTAAAGGTATGGGTAAAATATTCTAACTGTAATATTATTTTTAACAACAAAATGCTCAAGTTGTTTCAATATTATAAGTAAGGTAAAATGAAGTAAAACGCAACCATGTGTTACAGTATGAGACAGGAGCAAAAGCCAGTAAATATGATGGAGTAAATACATATTTGTTTATAACATGCTAAAAAAGTCAGTGGTATAAAATACAGTTTTTACGCAAAAAAACAGAAGTCTGGGAAGATTCAGCCCAACAGATAGCAAGAGTTGCTTTAGGAAGGGCTGCAGAGTTGACCAAAGAGATAATAATTTGTGTTACATAACTTTGTATGTTTTAAGTTTTAAAATAGATACTCATTTCCTAAACACCAAATGTATAAAGTGCTAGAATTAAAAACCTCAAAATCTGATGACAATAATCTCTCTCAATGTCAATGGTCTAAATGCACCAATTAAGAGACACAGAGTGACAAAATGGATTAAAATATTGAACCCAACATTCTGCTGTCTACAAGAAACTGTCTGTCACTGTCACTGTCTTCCCGTTCATCATCGATTTGCTCGAGCGGGCCCCAGTAACATCTCCATATGTCCTGTCTCATGCTAGTAGAGTCCAAGGGCATCTGCTTGCTCCAGGAACATAAAGAGCCTCAATCCATTCCAGAATGAGGTCTATAATTGTTACTGGCATTTGGCATATCAAATACAACATGGGTAGCTTGCCAGGCTCTGCCGTGTAGGTAGCATACTCTTGTAGTCATCTCTAAGTCCAGCATTGATTGATGAACTGCGCGGCTGCTTGCGGCTGAGCAAGCCAGACTGTGATAGGCTGGTCTTCTGGGTGGAGTTCTGACGAGAAAGAAGTTCGGATGTGGAAAATGGAGGCCCTCATGGAGTGGGGGGGGGGGGGTCGTCTGGCTTGTTGCAAGACTCTGCTGGGGTGGCGGGCCAGGGCTAGAACTTGCCATCCCTCCTGGGTACCTCGTGAGTAGCTGGGCACAGGGAGAGCCAGTTGCAGCTCTGCCCCGTGTCTGTGAGTCTCTGGACCGGCATACCTGAGCCGGATTTAAAAAAAGACTGCTGCAGGGTGCAACTCGATGAGCCGGGTTGTGATAGGCTGGTCTTCTGGGTGGAGTTCTGATGAGAGAGAAGTCTGGATGTGGACAATGGAGGCCCTCATGGAGTGGGCGGTCATCTGGCTTGTTGCAAGGCTCTGCTGGGGTGGCAGGCCAGGGCTAGAACCCGCCATCCCTCCTGGGCGCCGCGTGAGCAGGCAAGAGCCATTAGCAGCTCTGTCCCATGTCAGTGAGTCTACAAGAAACACATCTGAATAATTAGAACAAACACAGACTCAAAGTAAGTCAAAGGTTGGAAGACCATTCTCCACGCAAACAACTCCTCCAAAAAGCCTGGTGTGGCCATATTAGTATCAGATATATAGACTTCAGGTTGAAAAAGGTTAGAAGGGACAATGAAGGCCATTTCTTATAAATTAAGGGGTATGTACACCAGGAAGAAATTACACTACTAAACATATATGCACCCAATGAGGGGCCAGCAAAATACATAAAACAACTGCTAAGAGAGACCTCAAAGAAGCCATTAATAGTAGCACAATGATAGTTGGAGACTTCAACACTGCTCTATCAATGATGGATAGATCAACAAGACTGAAACTCACCAAGGAAATATTGGCCCCAAAAGGAAGAAATGGAACTAAGAGAGCTAGTGGATATATACAGGGCTTTTCACGCTAAAAAAGCTGAATACACATTTTTCTCTAGTGCACATGGAACATTCTCCAAGATAGACCACATGCTGAGCCACAAAGCATACCTCAATAAAATAAAAAGATAGAAATTGTGTCAGCTATCTTTTCAGACCATGATGCACTGAAAATGGAAGTTAACCGTACACAGAAACAGGGAGTCAAACCAAACACCTGGAAACTGAACAGCTCACTCTGTCACTGTATCACTGTCTTCCCGTTCATCTTGGATTTGCTTGAGCAGGCACCAGTAACATCTCCATACGTCATGTCTCATGCAGAGTAGAGCCAAAGGGCACCTGCTTGGTCCAGGAACATAAAGAGCCTCAAACCATTCCATCAGGACATGGGAATGAGGTCTATAATTGTTACTGGTATTTGGCATATCAAATACGATACTGGTAGCTTCTGGGTAGCTTATGCTACCGTGCGGTAGCATACTCTTGTAGTCATCTCTAAATCCAGCATTTATTGATGAACCCCTGAGGCCGGAGCGCGCCGCTCAATCGGGCTGTAATATGCTGGTCTGCTGGGTGGAGTTCTGCCCCATGTCTGTGAGTCTCTCACAGTTTCTATCTTCACAATTTCTATCTTTTTATTTTATTGAGGTATGCTTTGTGGCTCAGAACATCTCACTCCTGAACAACAAATGGATCATAGAAGAAATCAAACAGGAAATCCAAAGATTTCTGGAAACAAATGAAAATGAAGACACCAACTATAAGAACTTGTGGGACACAGCAACAGCCGTGTTAAGAGGGAAGTTTATAGCTCTGCAAGCATTCATCAGGAAACAAGAAAGGGCCCACATAAATAACCTGACTACACAGCTGAAGACATTAGAAAAGACCAACAAAAGGAGCCCAACCTAGGCAGAAAAAGGAAATAATAAAACTTAGAGAGGAAATCAATGAGTTGGAAACCAAAAAATAATCCAAAAGATTAATGAAACCAAGAGCTGGTTCTTTGAAAAAATAAACAAGATTGACAAACAATTGGCAAGACTTGTAAGGACAGGGAAAGAGAGAAGCCTAATAAACAGAATCAGAAATAAAAATGGTGACATCACAACAGAAACTACAGAAATCCAAAAGATCATCAGAGATTACTTTGAGAGCCTGTATGCCCTGAAACATGAGAATCTAGAAGAAATGGATACATTCCTGAAGTCCTATAACCTCCCACGGCTGAAACGAGAAGACCTCCAATACCTGAATAAGCCTATCACCATTGAGGAAATTGAAACATTAATTAAAAGTCTGCCCAAACACAAAACCCCAGGTCCAGACGGATTCACTAGTGAACTCTACCAAACCTTTAAGGTGGACCTACTGCCAGTCCTTTTCAAGCTCTTCCAGGAAATAGAAGAAACAGAAACACTTCCCAAACAGCTTCTACGAGGCACATATCACCCTGATACCCAAAGCAGGGAGCGATAACACAAAGAAAACTACAGACCAATATCCCTGATGAACACGGATGCTAAGATCTTCAACAAATTACTAGCAAACAGAATCCAAAGACTCATCAAGAAGATTATACATCATGACCAAGTAGGATTCATCCCGGGGAATGCAAGGATGGTTCAACATTCGCAAGTCAATCAACATAATACATCATATCAATAAAAGAAAAAATAAAAACCATATGATCCAATCAATAGAGGCAGAGAAAGCATTTGACAAGATCCAGAACCCGTTCATGATTAAAACCCTGCAGAAAATGGGAATTGAAGGGACTTTCCTCAAGATAGTTACAGCCATCTACCAAAAGCCCACATCGAGCATCATTCTAAATCGGGAAAAATTGAAAGCCTTCCCCCTGAGATCAGGGACAAGACAAGGTTGCCCCCTCTCACCTCTTTTATTCAATATAGTACTGGAAGTACTTGCTATGGCAATCAGAGAAGAAAAGGACATGAAGGGCATCCAGATAGGCAAGGAAGAAGTCAAGATATCATTATTTGCAGATGACATGATATTATACCTAGAGAACCCTAAACTCTCTACCAAAAAACTCCTAGAAACAATAGACACATATAGTAGAGTGGCAGGATACAAAATCAACACCCAAAAGTCAGTGGCTTCCCTATATAGAAATAATGAAAGAGAAGAAAGGGATATTAAGGAAACAATTCCATTCACAATTGTGCCATGGAAAATCAAATATCTAGGAATCAACTTAACCAAGTGTGTAAAGGACCTGTACAAAGAAAACTACAAGACACTGCTCCAAGAGATAAAAAAGGACACAAGGAAATGGAAACATATTCCCTGCTCATGGATGGGGAGAATCAACATAGTCAAAATGGTAATACTCCCTAGAGCTCTGTACAGATTCAATGCAGTCTCTATAAGGATACCCATGACATTCTTCAAAGAAATTGACCAAACACTCCTGAAATTTGTATGGAATAATAAACCCCCAAGGATAGCTAAAGTAATCCTCGGGAAAAGAAGATGGGAGGCATCACCTTTCCCAACTTCAAACTGTACTACAAGGCAGTAGTAATTAAAACAGCATGGTATTGGAATAAAAACAGATCTGTGGACCTATGGAATAGAATTGAGTATCCTGACACCCAACCTCAAACACATGATCATTTAATCTTTGATAAAGGTGCAAAGAGTCTAAAATGGACTAAGGAAAGCCTCTTCAACAAGTGGTGTTGGGAAAACTGGGTATCGACATGTAAAAAAAATGAATTTGGACCTGTGTCTAACACCATGCACAAAAAATCAGATCAAAATGGATTAAAGATCTCAATATCAGACTTGAATCCATAAAGTACATTGAAGAAAAGTACATGGAAGAAAAAAACCCTCCACGAATTGAAGCTAAAGGCATCTTCAAAGGTGAAACAAAAGCAACTAGAAGAAAAGATAAACATATGGGACTACATGAAACTAAAAAGCTTCTGCACCTCAAAAGAAACAGTGACTAAGGATACAAAGGCAGTCCACAGAATGGGAAAGAATATTCACCCAATACCCATCTGATAAGGGGTTAATATCCAGGATATATCAGGCACTGGTAGAACTTACAAGAAGAAAACAAACAACCCCATCCAAAAATGGGGAGAAGAAATGAACAGAAACTTCAGCAAGGAAGAAATTCGAATGGCCAAAAAACATGTGAAAAAAATGCTCATCATCACTAATCATCAGAGAGATGCAAATCAAAACAACAATGAGATATCACTTTACACCACAGAGACTGGCACATATTCAAAGGAGCAAGAACAACAAGTGCTGGTGTGGATGTGGGGAAAAGGGGGACACTCATCCATTGTTGGTGGGAACGCTGGCTGGTACAGCCTTTCTGGAAAACAATATGGACATTCCTCCAAAGACTAGAAATTGAACTCCCATTTGACTCAGCCATACCACTCCTGGGAATCTACTCTGGGAAACCAAAAATACGCAGTAAAAACACCATCCCTTACTTTTATGTTCATAGCAGCATTATTCACAATAGCCAGAATCTGGAAGCAACCAGAGTCCCCAAAAATTGATGACTGGATAAAGAAGCTTTGGTACATCTACACAATGGAATATTATGCAGCTGTTAGGAAAAATGAAGTTATAAAATTTGCCTATAAATGGATGGACATGGAGAAGATTATGTTGGAGCGAAATTAGCCAGAAGGAGAGAGACAGATACAGAATGACTGCATTTATTTGCATGACATAAATATATATGTACATATTATGATACCAATATCCAAGGTCAAGTGAAACATATATCAGGAGGTCTTGTCAAAGTGTGGAAGTTATTACAAACGTGTGGGAGTCAGAGGCTAGGTAAGACAGAAAATGGAACAGTGTGCTTACAATTGTCCAGGGTACTAATGCCAACCTAGATCTGAGCATTAAATAGAGGCAAAAGATACACATGACAACCCTTTAATGTATGTTCTGTAATCCATAGTCTGGAGGGGAAGGAAAAGAGAAAGAGAGAGAAATGGAAAGAAATAAAGAACCTGCCATGGAGGAGGGCTGGGGGACAGGGGGGAGGGAACCGGGGACATTGGTGGTGGGAGATGGGCACTGGTGGATGGATGGGTGCTGGAACACTGTATGACCAAAACCTAAATATGAACTTTTTAATTGTATATCTTTTGTAATTGTAAAAATAAAAAATTTAAAAGTGAAGTAACAAAAACCTCATATTAATTCTTTGGCACCATTGCAGCAACATGGGAAGATACCATCCTTGACGACATCGATGAAGAATACAACCGACTGGTTCAGCACATCCATGATTGTGCGAAGAATGCCGAGAGAGAGAAAGACACAAAAGGACTCCTGTCTTCAGAAATTATCGAGCTCATTCGCCAACGTGGCAAGGCGCGAGCCTCAGGAGACCAAATGCTAACAGCCAAGCTTGCTAAACAGTGCAGAGAAGAGATAAAAGAAGACCTCAAAGACAGAAGAGCAGAAATACTGGAAGATGCAGCAGAAGCCGGGAAAAGCATTCGCACTTGCCCGCCTGTCCTTTGCCAACTATAAGACCAAGATGACTGCCCTCCGACGCCCTGATGGATCTATCACATCTTCCATAAAGGCAATGGAGAAGATTATCCAGGACTTTTACTCAAATCTCTTTGATAGCCACATCCACCTGCCCGCATACCAAATTCCACAGGATGGATATGTCATTCCCAGCGTTCTCCCTTCTGAAATCCGACATGCCATCTCGTCAGTAAAGAAGGGAACAGCACCAGGCCCAGACAAAGTCAGACCCGAACACCTGAAGAATCTGCCGTCAGTACTCATCAATACACTAGCTCGGCTCTTCACACGCTACCTGTCCGAATGCAAGGTGCCCTCCCAATGGAAAACCAGCAGGACAGTTCTACTGTTCAAGAAGGGAGACACTCATGACATCGGCAACTATCGCCCCATCTGCCTGTTGTCTGTCATCTACAAGCTGTTTACATGAGTCATCCTGAACAGGATTAGCAGAACACTAGATGAAGGACAACCATGCGAGCAAGCAGGCTTCCAGAAAAGATTCAGCACAATTGACCACATCCACACCGGTAACCAAGCTCATTGAGGTTTGTAGGGGAGTATAAGATGCCACTCTGTCTCAAGTTCATTGATTTACAGAAAGCCTTTGATTCTGTGGAAACTGAAGCAGTCATCGAAGCCTCTAGCCAAACAGGGTGTTCAAACCCAATACATCAAGATCCTTCGTGAGCTGTATTACGGATTCACCACCAGGATCTCACCATTCTACAAAGAAGTGATCATTAATGTGAAAAGAGGGGTTCGACAGGGTGATACCATTTCACCAAAACTTTTCAGCGCCACCCTGGAGAACATCATGCAACAATTAGAATGGGAAGGAATGGGAGTGAAGATAGATGGTCGGCAACTACACCACCTCCGCTTCGCTGATGACATCGTTCTAATAACACCAAACATTAGCCAAGCGGCACAAATGCTGGCTGACTTTGACCGAGAATGTGGAAAGATAGGTCTACAGCTGAATCTAAAGAAAACTATGTTTATGAAGAATGAACTAGTTCCAGAGGCCCCATTCACTCTCAATGGAACAAACATCTCTGAATGCAGCAGTTATGTGTACCTAGGTCGAGAAATCAACATGATGAACGACCTAAAACCTGGAGCTGCGCAGGAGGAAGAGAGCAGCATGGAATGCCTTCAAAGGCATCGAAGAAATAGCTAAAAGGACAAAGAACCTCCGGCTCCGGGCACATCTCTTTGACTCCACCGTTCTCCCTGCATTAACATACGCCTCAGAGACCTGGGCCCCTACGAAAAGCAGGATGAGAATGCTATTCGGGTCTCCCCAGAGAGGAATCGAAAAGAGCTATGCTTTGAATATCATGCCTCACTCAAGTGAGAGAAGGAATCTGGAGTTCTGACCTCCATCGCTATTCCAGAATCAGGGATGCTGTCTCTTTTGCCAAGGCATCAAAAAATCAGATGGGCTGGACATGTAATGCGATTTGGAGACAACCGCTAGACTAGAGCCATTACCGACTGGATCCCACAGGATATCAAAAGACCACGTGGCTGCCCACCTACAAGATGGTCAGACTTCCTTGTCAAGACCCTGAAGGAACGGTTTGAGGCTCTTCATATTCCTGAATCAACCAGATGCCACTGGGCTACATTGGCACGTGATAGGGTCCAATGGAAATGTTACTGGCGCCCGCTCGAGCAAATTGATGAATAACGGGATTCAAGTGATCAAGTGAAATTCTTTATTAACATATAAAATGTCATATAATTTAGAAACCAGTCATACTTGTTATCGTAAAGTAATATTGGGAAGTGCACAACTCTATTTCTGCCGTAGGGTCAGGGGTTTGCCCTAAGCTTTGGAATCCCGTTGTTACTGAGATGTACTAAGCAGGAAGAACATCTTTTAGGCAAGTATGTGGACAATACTGATCCAAAGTAAAGTATTGATAAAGCAATATAGAAATATTGTGTTCTATATTTTACATGGAGAATCTTTCACTTTGCTAATAAAGAACATAGTTTCTCAGTTACTTTCCTCATTTTTTTTTGAACTCTGCCTTTGCTCTTTGTCTCTGATTCTGCATCACCCTGAGTCACATCTCATCTTTACAGAAATGGAGGCCTCAATCTTTTCAGATGACTCTAGATATTTGGGTGAAATAGAAGCCCTATGTGTAGAAGGTATTTTTTTTTACTGGAATCTCTTCTAATATTTGAAGAAACTTAAAAGGGGATCGAGGCACAGTTGAGGGAAAAAAGTCCATCTGCAGGGGAGTCGCTGGACTACAGTGGACTACAGTGGACTACAGGGGACCTTCTGTAGATGGTCATGGCCACAGGTTGACTCAGCTTCTCCTGAAAAGATTCACTCCACTTAAGTTAAATCTGGGATTTTGGTGAAATGCATGCCTATACCAGGGGATCAACCCACTTCATTAATAGATAAAGAAGGTTCCCAGAACTGTGTAGTTCTTGTTCTGTTAAGATTCCCGCTGTGCATGCTAGGATCTTTACATTATACCCTTATGCTAATATTTGTCATACTTTAACTCGGAAGACACAGGTCTAGAATATGAAACGCAATGGAGACATTACTATAATGTATTGCTGGAGTAAGCACTTGGCGTCTTAGAAAGGCAGAAATGTCTTGATTTTATCTTTCAGTTAAAAAAAACTTTGCCCCTTGCACGCAGACCACCAACCAACTTAGCAGCAGAATTCTCATTGCTTATTTGTTCAGACTGGAAATCAAGATGGAGCCGGGCACTGACTACTTAGATTTGTGTTTCAGTTATTGCTTTTGCTAGTGCTAAGATTTAGTTTTGAACCACTATCAGTTTCTTCGGAATAGTAACTATTATAAAGAATAGTATTTTGTCGAAAAATTTCACGTATAAGAAGATGAGTTTCCTTGTACACTTTGATGTTCATTTTTAGTGAGCTCAGTGTGTTCCCCCCATTATAGCAGGGGGCCATAGCACTACGTTAGCTTGGTGAAGTATCTCTTCTCTCATTATGAGCTTCAGTGAAAAAGGGAATAAACATCTTGGGCAATTTCCATTACTATTTTCTGGCATTGGTATTGCACACACTGGTGGCCCATCTGTGGAGGAAAATATAAAAGAGGCGTGACTAGGAAGACACCCGTTTTGTGCCACAGACACACAGACATCCCTTAGCTCTACCGGAGTGCCTGAAGAGGAAGCACCCAGGAGTGGGTTCCTTGCTTCCCTCCAGGCACACTCACCATTGATTTTGTTAGAGAGCTTCCATATATCTCCTCAAGATTTTTCCAGGTTTTGGGTAAAAAGTGAAATTTGAAAGATCCCTAGTATTTCAATCTCTTTTCTGCTCAGATAAAATATGTTTCATACTGAAAAAATCACCTTATACTGATTCTACAGAACCTCGATTGGTTTAACCAAGATGTCACTCTGAAGCTTCTCTTTCAAAAATATCCAAAAAAGTTGCAGTGACATCCTGCTTTTATTTGCAAAGTTTCTTAGTAGAGAAGATAATACTGAGCCGAAGATGCCCACCTTCCCATCTCCGTTTGCTGTTAGCTGTCATATAAGGTCTCACAGTTCGCTTTAGTTCTATCACATCCAAATTTATGCTTCATACTCTGGTTGGAGCCACTCATACTTTCAACATTATTCTTAAGCTTAGAATTTATGTCATTACTGATATTATGTTCAAAAGTCTATTCCACTGATAGGCTTAATAAATTTATTTTCATGCTAACAATTATGTGAAAATCTGAAAAATATCAACCTTATATACAATGATAAAGCAGAGAATGGGACTGATGGGCTGGGGACATAGCACAGTGGGTTGGGCACTCGCCTCCATACAGTGGCCGGAGCATTATCCCCAACACCTCATGTTGACCCCTGGTCTACCAGAGTGATCCTTGAATGCATAGCCAGGAGGTAAGCCTCGAGCCCTGAGCACAGTGTAGTGTGACCTGAAAACCCTTCAAAATAGGAGAGGGAGATAATGAATTGCATTATAACATAACAGTTAAGCTAATTTAAACAAAGTCGTTTCGTGATGTGTGTATACATATGATGATATGTGCACAACCTTGAAAAACATACCACTTGTAAAAAGCTCCAAATAACTCTGAATTATGATCCTTCTTAGTTGAGCATTAATCAGTGGGTGTATAACAGGCTTTCCTCTGGGTCTACCTGCAGGCATCTTCATCCCTGGGATGCATGGTGTGTGGTCACCATGACAAAAATAACTGTCATTGTCCTGTGTTCTTTCTACTATCAGCTGCCATTTGTCATTTGCTTTTTTGACTATTTCTGCTATCTGGTCCTGAATCATTCCATAGAAACCCAAGGGAACATTAGCTATCTGAACTTATAAATATCATCGCCTGAACAATAAGAGAATAGGTTGAGAAATAGAAAGTGCTACTGCCAACGGCATACCATGTGTGGCTCCTTCTTGCTTCTCAGAAGCCTCTTAACTTCCACAGCAACTTCTTGGCTTAGTCTCAGTTATTTTTGCTGGAAATCAGAACTTTGAGGGTTTGAACATGAATGATTCTCTTGATACAGTGTGGAAGGGTGGATCCCCAGGTGAACTAGATATCTAGTTGGCCAGTTTAAACATGATCTGTTGACAAGGTATCCAAACAAAGCGGCTAAGGGGTGACAGGGGTGGGACATGCTGTCAGATAAAGTCCTCAGTCTCTCTCTCTCTCTTTCCTTTCGTTCCCCCTCTTTTCGTCCACTCACCTACTACTCCCCAGTACACTGAAGAATTGGCTAGGGGTCTGGTGCCAGACCAGAATGCAGAATGAGGCTCTCCTCATATGGACATCAGGATCAGGGGTCTTACACTCAGGCAGCTGGCAGGCTAGGGTTGAAAGGACCACTGGGAACACTGGGGAAGGTCCGAGGCCCAGGGGTGAGATCTCAGTCTAGGCAGCACAGAGAATGGCGTAAAAGGCCCAAGCCAGGCCGTCATGCACAGGCGGTGGGGCGGCTGGTGAAGGAGCAGGACTGAGGGAGTTGTATGTGGGACCTGGCCGCACAAGACAGGATGAGTGATGTCACCACGGTAAAAAGAGGAGGCTGGACGTGGGGCGGGACCCACCTAATGAAACCGTGCTATAAACTGGACTATCTCCACCTTCTGAGATTGGTTTGTGAGTCTTTCATGCAATTCTCAGACCCCTCTGGTGTTCTCATTTGAGTGAGAACACTCTCCCTTCCTGAATATTTAGCAGGAAGCTTTGATGTAGCCACAATTCCCATACTCAGCTTTGAAGTAGATACTATTTTTGTGATCATTTTATAGACAAGGAAACTGAGTGAAAAGTATTAACCTCTTTTGATTTAATTTATAACCTTGTAAGAACAAGAGAAGAGGTTTCAATCCTAACACGTGAACTACCTAGTACAATTTTGAACCATTAATTCATGCAATAGGCTCTCAAAATAATGTATATATTCA
>JAJIBD010034388.1:0-31281 GCA_021461705.1 Cryptotis parvus | reverse complement strand
CAGTATTCTATCTCTATCTGTGGTTTTTGTCATTCTAATTAAGATGTGACTTGGAGTATTCTTATTTGGACTTCTTTTAGCTGGTACCCTTCAGGCCTCCTGAATCCGGGAGCAAGCATTCTTTAGTTCAGGAACTTCTCAGCAATGATGGCTTTGACAGTTGCTTTTCAATTTTATATAATCCCATTTGTTTATCTTTGCTTCCATTTGCTTGGTCAGTGATGTGTTGTCTTTAAAGATACTTTTAGTTTCAATGTCGTAGAGTGTTTCTCCTATGTTTTCTTCGATGTACCTTATAGATTCATGTCTGTTGTTGAGATCTATAATCCATTTTGATCTGAGTTTTGTGCATGGTGTTAAAAGGAGGTCTAAGTTCATTTTTTTACATGTAGCTGCCCAGTTTTCCCAGCACCATTTGTTGAAGAGGCTTTTTTGCTCCACTTAATATTTTTTGCTCCTTTATCGAAGATTAAGTGGTTGTATATTTAAGAGTGTGTTTCAGGATATTCAGTTCTATTCATTCTATTCCATAGGTCTACGGGTCTGTCTCTATACCAATACCACACTGTCTTAATTATAACTGCTCTGTAGTAGAGCTTGAGGTTGGGGAAAGTGATACCTCCCATATTCTTTTTCCCAAGGATTGCTTTAGCTATTCGTGGGGTTTATTATTTCATATAAATTTCAGGAGTGTTTGTTCAATTTCTTTGAAGAACATCATGGGTATCTTTATAGGGACCGCATTGAATCTGTATAATGATCTAGGGAGTATTACCATTTTGATAATGTTAATCCTTCCAATCCATGAGCAAGGAATGTGTCTCCATTTCTTTAGGTCTTCTTTTATTTCCTGAAGTAACGTTTTGTAGTTTTCTTTGTAGAGATCCTTTACATTCTTTGTCAAACTGATTCCTAGGTATTTGATTTTCTGCGGCACAATTATGAATGGAATAGTTTCTTTAATGTCCCTTTCTTCTCTTTCGCTTTTTGCATATAGGAAGGCCATTGACTTTTTGTCCCTCTTCTTGAATTTTATTGACTTTGTGTTCCATTGCTTCTTTGAGCTTCTTATGCATTCTTAACAATTCCTTCTGAAATTCCTTATCAGAGAGGTTATATAGCTCATCATTATTGTTTGACTCATCTGGGCTAGTGACCTCACTCACTGAGCTTGATGGAATTCCGCGTTGCTTTACCATGACGACTATTGCAGGTTACAATTGTGTTCTTGTGTGGCTAGATAGTACAGTTAGTAGGTGTCTGGGTTGTTTGCAGAGTTTTGTGTGGATGGCAAGGGAATGTAGGGACACATGATCACTGGTAACTTATGTAAGATAAACACTAGTTTGTGCACATGTGTAAGCATCCGCGTGGTTTTGAATTTTGGGATATGGCTCCCCTTTGTGGATGTTCCTGGGGCTTTTAGGCTGGGACAGTCTCAGCACCTTTGTGCTGGTGGACCCATCAGCGCAGATGGTCCACCAGTGTAGGTCACGCACCTGATTAGGGGGTGGTGAGACTGCTGCTGGAGCTGGAAGGGAGGGAGAAGTCCCGTGTAGGGTCTGAAGGCTCTGGGCACCTTGGTCCCCTTTTGTAGAAGTTTCCTGCTTTTAGGCTGGGGGGGTGGGGGGTCCACTGGTGCAGAGGGTCACACATGTGATTTGGGGGGTGTGGAGACTTTCTGGAGCTGGAAGGGAGGGAAACATCCCGACAGAGGGTCTAGTTCACATTTTATTGGTGCTAATTATGAAGGGTTGGCAGAGGCAGCAAATTTTCTAATTAGCAGTTGTAAAAGACAGGTTCACTAATCTGTCTTTGAAACCTAATGTGGAGCACAGAACTTATGCTACACGTTAGACTATAAAGTCTGGTATACACACGCCACTTTGCTTTTACTTGCTGACAATCTCCATCAGTTTCATGTGTCTGAATTACGTGGCTTTTGTCATGCAGTAGGAGCACTAGTTTCTAAGACTTGATAAACTTTCCCACTTGGAACTGATACTTTCAATTCCTTCCATCTTGGATTTAAATATTCTATTATGTCTTTATTATGTTCATTATTTCAAGTCTCTTCCTCAGTTCCTCCCAACCCACATCCTTGCCTGGTTTATTTGGTCATGACAGATACATTGAAAAGAGAAGAAAAGAAAACAGTTTGGGAGGCTAGAGAGAGGAACCGAAAGGAGCTGTATAGGAGGCAGGGGGCTTGCCTTGCATGTGGTTCAATCTCCAGCACTAAACATGGTTCCCTCAGCACCACCAGAAGTGATCCCTGAGAGGCAGGAATAAGCCCTGAGCATTGCGAGGTGTGGGACCTCCAAATAAATGAGTTTTTATAAATGATTTTTAATAACTTTTTAACACTGTGATTTACAAAATACAAACTTTTTCACAATACAGTTGCTGGAAAGATTCATCATTCACCACCAATCCCACCACCAGTGTGCAACCACCACAACCAGAGACCTGCATTTCCCTCCCGCCCTCCACTCTTCCCGATGCCTGCTCACTTAGCCAGCATCAATTATGTTGATCCTTACAGCTCATAAAAGAGAACAATAATGATAAGGTCATGCTTTTTTTCTAGGCAGATGTGTGGGAGTCTGGCCAGTTTCTGTTTTTTGGATTCGCTTTCTGGGTTTCCAGAACACAGTGGTTTTCTACTGACAATCCCAGACACACCATCACTACAGCTACTGACAACACTTATTTCACATTTATCTCAACGTCTATTTGAACTTTTCCTATTCATACACTGAATAATCCATTCTATATTGATTGTTGGAGCTACTTCCCTAAATACAATAGATGAACATGGTGTTAGACCATGGATCTCCTAAATGGAGATCCTAAAATCTCCATTGTGCCATTTGAGTCCACTCTATAGGAAATTACCAAGGTGGTCCCTCAGACCAAACCTCATGCCACACACTTTGTTTCTAGAAAATGTGATGGGATACCAGTTAGATGAATATACTAGGTTTTGAGATAAGATGCAGCCCTCTGCGCCCCGCACCACAGGGGGTACATGAACCAAACTACCCCCCCATTTACAGCCCCAGCCAATAGCAGTTTTGGGCAGGCCCACCAGGCCTTGCCAGAGGCCATTGAGTTGGGGGAGGACGCCCCAGCTTCAGCTCCCCAGGAAGCCTAGTAGATTCAATCACCGAGTCCTGCATACCTGGGCTTGAACTCAACTATTCTGTTGGGTGTGGCTCTGCCGAGCTGTGGAGTCTGGACCTTGAAAGTGGCTGCGGTTGTGATGCATGAGGTTTTTGATCCTCTGGGGGTTTGATCGGGAAGCATGGGGAACCCGGCCCTGCCCCCTTCCAGGACCTCTCATCAGCCTAGCACAGGCAGAGCAGACAGCAGCAGCTCAGCCGGGCGCCTCTCGCTGTTTCCCAGCCGGTCGCAGTTCTGGGCCTAAATTAGTTTTTAAAAAGTTTTTAAACCTAGGCTTTATAATGAAAATAATATATGCTAATGACAAGTTTCCAAATAGTATTGACGTGCCCCTCCACTCATATACTTTAAGGGAATGTAGTTAAAACCCATATTTCTAGTCACAAATTTTTGGTTTGAGTATCTTTGAAAACCATTAAATTAACATCCTTTTACGTTTTCTCAAAGACTGCTTTGTTGTATGTGATGTTCATTTGGTCAGTTTACTAAGTTAAGTGCTCATTATTTTATTTAGGCTTTAATTATCACAGCTGCTACAGAAAATATACTTGTTTACTTGCATAAATTTAGTTGTAGACAAAATTGACAGAGAATTAGTGTGGCAAGTTTCTACTTTTATATTTGAGAACATCTGCTAAGTTTCCCTTGAAAACAGGTGCACCAGTTTACACACAAGCCAATTATTATTTCTTCTACAGTAGAAAAAGGATATGGTTATATTTAACTATGAGAAGATACACACTGTGTTATTTGTATTATCTTCAAGATTAATCATCCTTAATAACCATTAGTAGTTCCTTTATATAATCTGTCTGATATCAAAAGTTTTAGTATTATCTACCAATTTTTATTGGGGATTTAAAATTTTGAGAGAAAAAAACAGTCACAGTGATTATTAAAATTTTTACATATTAAATAACATTGCTCATGATAATCTAAATGTATGTATTGCAAGCCACAATATATAAGAGGAGAGAGAGAGAGAGAGAGAGAGAGAGAGAGAGAGAGAGAAAAGAGGCAAAGTGTCTACCATAGAGGCAGGATGGGGAGGGGGAGGAATCAGGGACATTGGTGGTGGGAGATGGGCACTGGTGGAGGGATGGGTGCTGGAACACTGTATGACTGAAACCTAAACATGAACATCTTTGTAATCATATATCTCATGGCGAAATAATTAAAAAATTTAAAAAATAACTTTGCTCAGTGTCATATGGGTTTTATATGTAAAATATCATTATGTGGCAATAAATGTAACAAATGAAAAGAAATAAAATTTAATTATAATTTTTTACTGAAAGAATTACAATGCAGAAATAAAAATATATAAACACAATAGTATGTACAGTCTAGAAACATAGCCAATTCCATATGAATGGGATTTTTAGTATAAAACAAGATTATTAGGGCCAGAGGTAGCTTAAAGGGCTGGAGCATCTGTCTGCACACAGGAGGCCTGGGTTTGATCCCTAGCCAACCACCACCAGGACTGACCTGAGTACTAAGCCATAACTGCCCCTTAGTTTACCACTGGGTACAGCGTGAAAGAACAAACACACACACACACACACACACACACACACCCCCTATGTGAAACAAGGTCATTAGCATTTTAGATGAATGCAGAAAAGGTGATATTCTTCCTTTCAAATCTAATAAGATGTGTAGGCTCAGAGAATCGACGTTATTCCTTCTAAATGGAAAATAAATTTTTCTAATAAAAAGCCTTGTGCAAAATTAGTGAATTCTTTTTTAAGATAATGAATTTCCGAAATTTCACATGCTTTGAAAAAATCCATGTCATAAAGGAAAGTTTGATAAATTGGAATCTCCAAATTCATATAGTTCATATCATAACTTCCTGTCCTCTTGTTGGATACTTTTCAAGTAGATGCTTTATAATCATTCTTTAATTTAAACAATATTTTTATGGAAAAACACACAACAAAATCTATGCACAGAGAAACAATGTATACACCAAGTCTTTCTTTAATCAAGTTGTGAAATATTTTCTCTCCTCCTGGCTAGTTTGTAGCTCATCCAAACTGTCAACAGCAGCTTCTGTCCATCTGGTACGAGAACCTTTCTGGGTTGCAGCAGACAATGGCTGTGAAATTCCTTGTGGTCCTCGCAGTGGCCATTGGACTGCCCTTCCTGGCTCTTGTGTACTGGCTTGCTCCTTGCAGTAAGGTATGTTTAGAAAGCCCAGACCTCTATGCTCTCCTACAAGCATGTAAGAATCAGCCATTCCAGGAAAATTCTATTTTCAAATGAAAATTTCAGGGATGTCAGAATTGAGCTTAAATAATCTTATGGGTTTTAATAAAAATAAGATATATTTTTGGAAATAACATGAAAGTAAGGGAGAAGATAATTCATTTGCAATATCATCACTGAGTGAAAGTTCGTTATCATGTTAATGTTGGCACACTTCCTTTGTATCTTTTCATTGAATGTATCCACACATGTATCTTTTCCTTTGCATCCTCTCATCAGGTGTGTCCATGCATGTATCCTGATGTCATAGTAAGCACTGAGTAGGCTTTTAAAAGATCCCTGAAAGATGGGGTCAGGAGATAGCACAGCTATTTGTCTTGCATGGGGCCAGCCCTACTTCAATCTCTGATACTGCTTAGACTCCCCAAGTAGTTCCAGGAGTGACCTGAGAGCCAGGAGTAAACCCTGAGGAACATCAGGTCTGATCACAACATAAAAAATAGACAGAATTCCTAAAAATTAATATTTTAACTTTTTCTCCTCATTAAATAATTGATAATTGAGTTGACAGTTGTTTTTTATTTTACTAGTCATGATAAATCTTGCTTTAAAGGACAACTGTGTAAATAAATACTAATGTATTGTTTGATTCAATGAAGAACAGCTATTTTAGGGACAGAGAACATACACTGTAACCCAACAGAAAGATAGCCTATCTTCTTGTAAAAACTATCTTCATAGGCTTTGGAGAAAATATTATGCTTAGATTTTCATTAGTGAGACAAAACCAGTTTGAAAGTTTCGTCCTGCTCCCTTAGCAGTCACAGACAATTTTCTATTCAGTGTTGTCCACCAATCTTATTCTTCATAGTTTTAGAAGTACATTTTGGGAACTAGGTTTCAACTCGGAGAGTCAGACGGAGATCATTCTAAAGCAATGAGGCTAATGTGTCCGCTGTGCTATACTGTGTAGAAATGTCACTTCCTGAACACATGCTGTTTCCAACGTGGACGACTCATTTAAAGCATCCCCAATGTTTCAGGTGCATACACCTATATCACCATTGCCAACATACTGTCTCTGGTTACCTAGCACATAGCCAGTGCACTAGACTTCCAGGATCCTTTCTCAGTAGCTCATGGTGAAAGCAGGTGCTGCCATATTAGTATTTCATGCCTACTACAGTAGGCAATTCCTGGTGAATGGTGAAAATATTATTCTCTGCATTTGTTATTACTATAACATTTTTTATTCTTCTGTCAAAATTATATAAAACTGAAGTATTATTTAATAGAAAATGTATTCTCCTACCAATCGAGAGTACCAGCATATATAATAAACGCTACCAGATTTTGTAACCACCTAAAATTATTTTCCTATCATTACTTCCATAAATATAATTATCCTAGGAGATCATAGGCAGACACAGATGTTTCTTCTTGCCCATGTGAGCCTGTGTTTTGCAAAGCATATAAACAAAGTTAAAGTTTTCTTTTGGTATGTGTTATGGCAGATGGGGAAGATAATGCGTGGACCATTCATGAAGTTTGTGGCACATGCAGCCTCCTTCACCATTTTTCTGGGACTGCTAGTCATGAACGCAGCTGACAGATTTGAAGGCACCAAACTCCTTCCTAATGAAACCAGCTCAGATCATGCAAAACAGCTGTTCAGGATGAAAACATCCTGCTTCTCATGGATGGAGATGCTCATTATATCCTGGGTAATAGGTAAAGACCGATTTTTCTGTCATCATTCATTTTTGCAGCTTTAGCAACTGAATTGAGTGACACCGATGCAACCACAAGTCAAATGTATACAATGCACCACACACTGTGATTTTCTTGTTATTATCACTGAAATATCTCACTTATGCCATGTTATTTTTGACTTAAAAAAAGACATAATGAAAATGAACAGTACAGTATTAGCAAAACTCTGACAGTGATGAAAAACCTGCCACTCATATTTCTGGAGAGCTATGACTTATATAAGCTTCAAACAGCTACATCCATTTATGTTGAGATTTAACAGCAACCGAAATCCCTCACATTTGATGAAGCACTTTGCATATATCAAATCACGCCACCTCTCCATGCCTCACGTTTCTAATCTATACCATAATTAATAACAGCTACCTGATAGCACTTGTGCGAGGATTCAGTCATTTGCTTTCAATCTTCCAGATGGTAAGCGAACCAGAAGAAATGCAATCTTAACTACCACACTATTTGTGTACAGAATCACTCACACATATGGTGTGTCATTAAACATAATGCACATGGGAAATATAGTTAAGGCACATATTTAAAAGTGAATAAACTGACCTATTCATTTTTGAGTTTGTGAGCCACAGCCAGCACTGTTTAGGGTTTACTCCTTGCTCTGTGCTCAGGGAATCAGGCATAGCTCAGGGATCAAACCAGTGTCCACAACATAATGTGCATGGCAAATGCCTTAATGCCTACTATCTCTCCAGCCCCATAAAAGAATGAATTTAGTAGGGATTAAGTGTGTTAGATAATGAGGATACCTAGGGGAATGGTACAGCACTTCCTGGCAGTCAGGGAACAGGTTGGTAAATGTATCAGTAATGGAAATCTGTATAAGAAATGCATTTATGGAGAGATTAGGGATTCAAAATGTCCACCCATTGGACATGTTCGTCTGAGTGAGGTGCAACAAAGGAGATAACCCTAGACAATACCTTCAGTCTGAACATAAGGAAATGTTAACTGGGTGGAGTGATTCTTGGGGGGGAGGAGATGTAACTGAAGAACACCACAAGGTGTGGAAACATTCGAAGCTAAGCTGTGGAACTCGATCATCCCTGCACACATGTGATGCTGGGCAGAGGTGCACCTGTTGGTGTGGGTGATGAGTGATAAAAATGGCGGGACAGCCAGGTGTGGTTTCCTGTTGTTGGGAGGTAGTCCAGTCCTACTGTAGAAAGAATCCCTTCCTGTGGTTGTGAGGTAGAGTGAGGAGTGAGCCTTAGGAGGCTGAAGACAGAGAAGAGGAGGAGGACAGGGAGGAAGAGGAGGAGGACAGGGAGGAAGAGGAGGAGGAAGAGGAGTAAAAGTTGAAGTGGGGCAGTGAAACAGAACTCAGGCACTGGGGGAGAGCCTCTTAAAAACTTGAGATAATGTGGATGGAGAGCAAGCACGCATGGAGAGAGCTGTGGATTCTGTCTGGATTATGAAGTGCTGAGTACAGTTTGCTAAGAGAGAAGGTATAGGAGGAAATGAATGCCATTTTAAAATCCCTTTAAAGATGGAAATAGCACTGGTTTGGAACGAATAGGGGTGAGAGACTATCTGAGTTCATCATGTCCACCAAGACCATTCATGGGAACTCACAGTTCCAGAAGGCTGAATCGAAACGTTGGACATGGGAATCCCCTGGTGGACAGTTCCACAATGAAATTGACCACATCATCTTCAATCGATGGTTTTGCCTGACCAATGTTGCTGTCGTCCCAAAATTCCAAACAGGATTGGACCACCGTATCCTTCGGTGCAAAATTCTACTTCACGCAACAGGGAGAAAAGGCTGCAAAGTTTAAGAAGAGAACTCCCAGAACAACCACCAACTGGGAACTCTTTGGCACCACTGTGGCAACATGGGAAGATACCATCATTGAGGACATCAATGAAGAATACAACCGACTGGTTCAGCACCTCCATGATTGTGCAAAGAACGCCGAGAGAGAAAAAGCCACAAAAGGACGCCTATCTTCAAAAAACTCTCGAGTTCATTCCGCCAACGTGGCAAAGCGTGAGCCTCAGGCGACCAAATGCTAACATCCAAGCCTGCAAAGCAGGGCAGAGAAGCGATAAAGGAAGACCTCAAAGAGAGAAGAGCAGAAATACTGGAAGATGCAGCAGAAGCCGGGAGGGAGCATTCATAGCAGCCCACCTGTCTTTTGCCTACTATAAGACCAAGATGACTGCCCTCTGATGCCCTGATGGATCTATCACATCTTCCAGAAAGGCAATGGAGAAGATTATCCAGGACTTCTACTCAGATCTCTTTGACAGCCATGTCCACCTGCCCACATACCAAATTCCGCAGGATGGATATGTCGTTCCCAACGTTCTCCCTTCTGAAATCCGACATGCCATTTTGTCGGTAAAGAAGGGAACAGCACCAGGCCTAGACAAAGTCAAACCCAAATACCTGAAGAATCTGCCTTCAGTGCTCATCAATACACTGGCTCAGCTCTTCACACGCTACCTGTCTGAATGCAAGGTGCCCTCCCAATGGAAAACCAGCAGGACAGTTATACTATTCAAGAAGGGAGACATTCATGATATTGGCAACTATCGCCCCATCTGCCTGTTGTCTGTCATCTACAAGCTGTTCACTTGAGTCATCCTGAACAGGATTGGCAGAACATTAGATGAAGGACAACCATGCGAGTAAGCTGGCTTCTGAAAAGGATTCAGCACAATCGACCATATCCACACAGTAACCAAGCTCATTGAAGTTTGTAGGGAATTCAAGATGCCACTTTTGTCTCACATTCATTGATTTAAAGAAAGCCTTAGATTCTGTGGGGACTGAAGCGGTCATCGAAGTCCTAGCCAAACAGAGCTTTCAAACCCAATATATCAAGATCCTTCGTGAGCTGTATTACGGATTCACCACCAGGATCTTACCATTCTACAAAGAAGTGATCATCGATGTCAAAAGGGGGGTTCGGCAGGGAGATACCATTTCACCAAAACTCTTCAGTGCCACCCTCGAGAATATCATGCGACAATTAGAATGGGAAGGAATTGGAGTGAAGATAGACGGTTAGCAACTACACCACCTCCACTTCGCTGATGACATCATTCTAATAAAAACAAACATTTGCCAAGCGGCACAAATGCTGGCTGACTTTACACACACACACACACACACACACACCCTATAATAAACATATATTTGATATTTTTATGTGAGAAATAATGAACAACAATACTGATTATTTTAAGGATCTTAATAAATCTAGTCAAGTTACTTTCAGACAATGCACTAACATTGGTGAACTAGGGGATTTTTGGGGAATGGATTTGTGGCTGGATGAGTAGGTAGGGTAAGTTTGGAAAGATTTAGTGCTAAAACCTTTCAGATTTATTTTGTTTCATTAGACAACTAAAGCTACAATGAAACTTAATTGACATCTTAAGAACCTTTCTAATGCAGGCATGATATGGGCTGAATGTAAAGAAATTTGGACTCAAGGACCCAAAGAATATTTGTTTGAGTTGTGGAATATGCTTGACTTTGGTATGCTAGCAATCTTTGCAGCATCATTTATTGCAAGATTCATGGCATTCTGGCATGCTTCTAGAGCCCAGAGCATCATTGATGCCAACGATACTTTAAAGGACTTAACAAAAGTCACCCTGGGGAGATAATGTGAAATACTACAATTTAGGTGAGTACATATTGACTACAAATTGAAAGAAGATACTTTGAAAGGTTTTCTTTAATGGAAAGGGTCAATAATTACTACTCAACTCTCATAAAATTGCTGTTAAGTTTCTAACTTCTTTAGCATACCTGTAATTAAGAAAAGACAGCTTGTAATTCTGATTTTTCTACTCCCTGGAAAACTGATAATCACAGAATTTTTTTTCCATTTTAGCTCTGGGATCAAGTGACTATAAAATTCCATTGAAAATACCTATACTGTGTCTTGTATTATTTTTTTAAATTTTTAACCTTTTGTATGCTATTATAAATAGTATACACTTGAGTGACATTTTCATTTAAGACCTAAAAAATATTTGAAAGTATGGGAACTGTTCAAGAGTATGTCTGTCCTGAGAGAGCTCAAATAACACTATTTCCCACCCAAGCTTTGCACCGGATGAGAAATAAGACAGAAAGTTAATATGGAAGACAAAATAACCAAATACAAATCTAATATTTTTCCTCTTTCTTACACATTATTTCACATTTTTCTACGTAATGGTTTTTTAATTGCATTTGTGATGACCCACTTATATGATTTTATGATAAAAATAGATTTCAGTGATAAATGAAAATGACGTTGAGTAAGTAGAAATCATTTATTAGAAGTGTTCCAAAAGCTCAAGGTCATATTACAGTGTAATCACAGTTTAAGATTAAATAATATTCTACCATTTATTTAGTGTCAAGCACTTTCTAAGCAGTTACTGAATTATCATAACAGTGAAAGGGAGACAGGAGTGATACTACCTAATTTTTTAATATATATTTATATATTATGTAATATATTACTGCTAATATATTATTATATATATTTTGTTATTGATAATACTGGATTGCTAACATACTTATACTTCTTCCTTAGACAAAAGAAGTTTTCCTGATAAAAAAAGAAACTCACCATAATTGTTATCTTTTCTTTTTCCTAGCCAGGATAAAGTGGGACCCCTCTGATCCTCAAATTATATCTGAAGGTCTCTATGCAATTGCTGTTGTTTTAAGTTTCTCCAGAATAGCTTATATTTTACCAGCAAATGAAAGCTTTGGACCTCTGCAGATATCACTTGGAAGAACAGTGAAAGATATCTTCAAATTTATGGTCATATTCATCATGGTGTTTGTGGCCTTTATGATTGGGATGTTCAATCTCTACTCATACTACATTGGTGCAAAAGAAAATGAAGCTTTCACAACGTATGTGATCCCAGTGTTATGATGATAGAAACTGCAGCTTAACAGCTGTTATAAATATTCATTAAAATAGTGTTGATCAAGACAATCCCTAGTTCACCTTTATCTTTAGCAAAATAAAAGAATATTTAAATGAACTGGAAGAGCCCAAAAATGTGAAATAAAAATAGCTAACATTTTAGAGTCAAATATTACAATGAATTTCTCACACCATTTTTTAAAAAAAATCTCTGTTTCACAGTAAGGGGAAACTCAGTTCAGAAAAAGTTAATCTGTTGAATGTAGCATAGTCGCTAGCATGTGACAATAAACAACAGGCAGGGGAGGTGGCACAGAGGGTTGGAGAGCATGCTTCCCATGTGGGAGCCCTGGGTTTGAACCCTGGCATCCTCCCTGAGCACTGGGCTTGGAGGAATGCCCAAGAAGTACTAGGGTTAACCCTCTCCAAAAATTAGGACAAACAGTTATAGGGTGATCCCAATATCTGTGCTCCTTACTTATGTGCTCTCCTACCTACAGGAGTACCCTGGGGCAAGGACTGTGAAAACAGCTGCCACTTAATTCGGTGTGTTGAATCTTAGAAAGATCCAAAATGATCAAAAGTGATGAAAGTTTTGACATATGTCAAAAAACACTGCAGACCCACATTCCTTATAAAATATGTTTGGAACAGATTACTCAGTGCTATAATGAGAAACATCCACAGAAGTGGGACCTACTTTTATCCATGTTCCTATAATGTGAACTTTACCAGAAAAATTAAGTCACCTGGATTATGCATGGTGCCTAGCTTTGGCCTGTCACTGGATTTCTTAAAAAATTTTCCCACTCGGAACCCCTTTCACCTGAGAAATTGTTATTCAATTATGGTCATAGAGGTATATAAAACAGGCATAAAAATGAAAAGTTTACTGAAACAAAGAAATTTATTTAAAACAAAATTTTAAGATTTTTTTTTTTTGCAACCCTCACATTCAGTTACAGGACCAATGTGGGGTTGCAACCCACAGTTAAAAATCTAGGATCTATAATAATGTCTAAAGTCTTGACGTTCCTACCTAATTCATGCAAGTAATTGCTTTTGTTAAAAAAGATTTGTTAAGTCTGTACTTAGGTTTTCCATGAGACATAATATTCTCTATTTACGTGAGTTAAAGTGTTGATAAATAGGAAACCTGAAAGGACTCACACAAATTTATTATTTTAATTAATATAATCACCACTTCCATTGTCAAAGCAATGGATTATTTAAATGTTAATATCTGTATTTAGGAAGTTATATCACTCATTGAATGCATATTACATGTTAAGATATTGAGTAATGTGGTTTTTATTTTAATTTTTTTGTTTTCTTTGGGCTACACCCAGTGGTACTCAGGGTTTACTCCTGGCTTTGCACTTGGGGAATACTCTGGCAGACTTAGGGGACCATATAGGGTTCAGGGGATTAAACTTGGGTCAGTAGCATGCAAGTACCCTTCGCTGTACTATGGCTCTGGCTCCAAGTTGTGTGTGTGTGTGTGTGTGTGTGTGTGACCTTATCCTAATATGAATCTGGAAATAAAAGTTTATTGTACCTATTTTTCAGAAAATTTAGATGCAGGGAAGTAAAAATAAAGTTCTCCTGAATACCAGATAGTAATTTGTGAAGCTATTCACTTTTATTATGATTATCATTTATTTATAAATGTCATTATTCCCTTTCTCTTTTATTTTCCCCAGAGTTGAAGAGAGTTTTAAGACATTGTTCTGGGCAATATTTGGACTTTCTGAAGTGAAATCAGTGGTCATCAAAAATAATCACAAGTTCATTGAAAACATCGGTTATGTTCTTTATGGAGTCTATAATGTTACAATGGTCATTGTTTTGCTAAATATGTTAATTGCTATGATCAACAGTTCATTCCAGGAAATTGAGGTATAACCGCCAAAATATCATTGCTCTCCATCTTTATGCTTGCAGTCCATGTTCTTGCTTTTGATTTTAAATTTTATTTGAGGTGCTGTGATGTACAGTACTATTAATGGCAGGGTTTCACACACATGGCATCAGCTCCAACACCATTCTCCGCTTCCCTCCACCACTACCTCAGTGTCCCCCAGGTCATTCCCCATCCCCCTGCTGTGTGTTTAAATTTTCCAGGGATCAAACTCAAGAATGGTGCTGGAAGTACAGACCCCCGCTAATCCTCCACTGCCTTCTTTTATCTACCCCTGTTTCATATGCTTGCTGGACTAGTAATCTAGAATATTTTATCACTTTTTTTTCTCGAATACAACATCATTAGTTATAGTGAGACTATAGCAAAAGGAAAGAAATGTCTGATTCAATGTTCTAGAAAAACTCTGGGAATTCTATACTAACATGAGTTTATATTTTATTTAAATATAATTATTTGTTAATATAGATATTCTCCAAAGTATTTTTGGAGTGATGTCCAGAACGAATCATTCTCAAATTTAGAGTAACAGCATAGAAAACTTGGTCTGTGTCCTAAAGTAATAAAATAAGCGATCTGTTGCAGAATAAACAAGTGAATAATTTTTCATACTGTTGCTCAGAATATAGAAAGATACATTCATTACTGTCAGTGTATTTATAAATACATGCTGACTTTGAGATCTGTAGTCCTGAAAGCCTGATAAAATTCCAGACAGATTTAGGAAAGAGTGAGTGAGTCGAACACTAACACAGTGAAACTCTTGGAGCCTTTGATACTAATAGTATTTGCAGGCCTTGTTACTTCCATCCAGCCACATAATGTCAGAAGCATCACAGTAATTCTGTTTTCTTACATTCCCTGACTCAACTGTCATGTGTGTTTGTCTAGGATGATGCTGATGTGGAGTGGAAATTTGCAAGGGCCAAACTTTGGTTTTCCTACTTTGAGGAGGGAAGGACTTTGCCTGTTCCCTTCAACCTGGTGCCAAGTCCAAAGTCTCTGTTTTATCTCTTACTGAGGCTTAAAAAATGGGTTTTGGAGTTGTTCCAGGGTCATAAAAAAGGTTTCCAGGAAGATGCAGAGATGAACAAGGTAATTTAACTTAATAACTACATATAAATGCTGTAACCATCAGTACCACTGTCTTATACCCTCCTTAAAAGAAGTCAGCCATGATGATCAGGTCATCAATTTCCAAATGCAGTTCAGCATTACTCACAGATTTGAGTCTGTTTAGGAAGAATATTCTGGACATTTACTACTCAAGAAAATGACTATGAGAGTCATGAAATGTAGCTAACTTAATGAGTTCCATTATCTGAGGACTTGAAGGGAAAGCTATTCTATGTCTCATTTTCCTACTGTGACTACTAGTCTCTCGCTTCATCTTCAATATATACAGTCAGGTAAAGAATCAGTACTGACTATGACTTGGGGCTATCTGACAAATTATTAAAGCGAATCCAATATGGAAAAGTTCTGAAATCAATTGCTTAACTATATCATGGGAGACAAACTTAGCAGTAGATGGCTAAAGAATATCTAAGGATAATAGTTGGAGACAATAAAGAAGAGGCTATGCAATCTCAAGAAGCCACAAAAGAGGTATAGCGCCTAAGTGAGTGGAGGGAGTGCTCAAACATGTTGAGAGCATATGTATACTGGGCGGGGGTGGAGAGTAGGGAGGACATTTGTTCTATGAAGGAACTTTGTGAGGATCAGAACTCTACCAGCAGGCCTGAGAGAGCAGGTGCTCCCAGGATAGGGTCAACTGTGGCTCTGGGGTCATATGACAGCAAGTCAAAGGGGCAGGCTGTTTCCTCTGAAGAAGTGGGGTAGAATCAGGGCAACAGGAACACCTTTAAACTTTCCACTTTTGTTGAGAAAGTAGAAGTCTGCTATCCATCAAAAACAGAAAGAGAGGCAGAGGGAAAAAGTAGCACTCTTCAGTTTTAAGAGTGCTATGGGAAATCAAACCTGTCACACAGATGTGTCTAAAGCATGGCTGGGCAGTCTGAGAAAGCAATGAGTCCTCACCATCCTCACCATTGTGACTGCTGGATAAATGATAGCCCACACAGGAACTTACGGGGGAACATTTGAGTAAGGGATTATAAAGCAATTATAAAATTCTATTATTGAATAAAAGAAAATGTTCTAATCCCTACTCCATTTGCCACTAGCTACTCAGGGTTATCAAGTAGGTAATCAACTCCTGGAGCTCTGGTTTCCTCAAAAATTAAATTTTTTTAATTTTTTATTTTTACAATTCAAAAGCCATCCTCAGGTGCTTATATTATTTATGTAAGAATTTTGTAAAACTATATCATCTGCAGATGATAGTCTTCCAGATTTGTCATTTATGGTACTCTGGGTAGGACAGCGAAAATTTTGCCCGTTTTACTTAATGTTATTAAGTGTGTGGCTTACAGGGGGTAATAAAACTGAAGGAATGTCTCAGTACTTACTTACTAAATAACACAATCAGAACATGTCTACACTTGTTAGAATATTAGACTAGATTGCTTTCATAATACGGAACAAAGAACAAACTTTATTTTATAATTCCAGATGTAAATTAGCAAGTGTACTCATTTTATTTTCTATCTTTAAAAGAGAAATGAAGAAAAGAAATTTGGAGTTTTTGGAAGTCATGAAGCCCTTTCAAAATTGTCCCTTGATAAAAAACAGGTAAGATCATTTGTGAAACTATGAAGTTCTGTGTATTATCAGGCTTATTTTTTTTCATAAAAAGGAAAATTATCAGAAGCGAGTTTCAGAAAAAGATAATACACATTAAATACTTTAACTATTTTAACAATGTTCAAAGAACCTGCTTAAGAGAGGTGGAAATAAGCTTATTGACAATTAATAAGCAAAAAGAATTACATGTATATTCAAGACATTATTAGACATATCTTTAATACCTTCAGGTACTGAAACACAGAAATAGCGATGTAAAATGGAAAACGTAAGATAACAGAATCTGTCAGGGTTTTGGTGAAGCGTAATTTAGCCAAACTCACTTGAGAGGAAAGGACACATATCCTGAAGAGCCTCCTGAATGGTATTAAATCAAGAGAAACTATGGAAGGGTCTAAGAGGTAGTACAATGGGTATGGTGCTTGTTCTGCATGCAGCTAACCCAGGTTTCAGCCTAGATACCGCTTAATGGTGCCCCAGCCCTGCCAGGAGTGATCCCTGAGAGCAGTCAGGAGAAAGCTCTGAGCACCGTGGGTGTTGCTGAAAAAAAAAAAACTAAACAAAAGGTATGGGAAAGAGCAGTGGGAAGCCTCAATTATGTGTATAACTGTCACAGTTCATAGGGAGCCATGTGTCCTGGAGACAGCAGTCCCCTAATTTGGAGCCAAGATCTCTACTCCAATGATGGGGGACATTTGCTTCTTTCTTACAGAGGCAGAGATGTAGGGCACGTCCCGAGTCAGGCCGCAGGAGGCTGCTGGCAGGGGGCAGTTTCCTTTCTCTCCTCTACAGATACAAGATGGAAGCTTCTACCTCTAACACACTTTTCAGGCTTGAAGAAGGGAAAAAGGAAAATGAAGTGGGACCTGACAACTGAATCTGTGACTAGCCACAGGAACACTTCCAGCAGTTTCTGCCATTGTAACTCACTGGACAGAACTATAGCAAATGTGGGAACACAAATGCCAAGGAGATTGTTTGATTTTGTTGTTAAGCTGAGTATATAACTGTCCCCAGTTGTCCCCAACAAAGCAGGGACACTCTTAATTAAGTCAGTACAGTATTCTGTTAAACACACTCAGGAAGTGGAGGTTCATCTCATTTCTTTCCTGCTAGCTGTTCAATTAATTTATCTGAACATCAATTTCCTCATTTATAAAACAGGGATGATACAACTGTAACCTTCTGATGGAGGGTGTGATGGTGGAATGTTTTATGTATGAAACTCTATCATTAACAGTTTTGTAAACCCCAGAGCCCAATATTTAAAAAAATCAAATAAAAATTAAAAAGTAAAATAGCCCAATTAGTTTTGAAAAATCTGTATATCATGCAGATTTTTGGAAGATATTAAATTGGTACTTTGCAAATTATGGCATATAAATATATAAAGTTCTTATCATAGAAAGGTGACTCTTTTTCTTTTTGCTACTTGTTATAAAAACCAAATAAATTAGAAATAAGCAGTATACTGAATTTTATAGTTTCACTGTAAAAGTCACTTGTGCTATGTGACAATCATAACATTAAATATTTAAACAAAAGTTCAATGGAATTAAAATGTCTCCTTAAACCTCATGCTAAAAAAGCATACTATTTTGCAAGGCAAATAATTTTATTTTCTGTAAAATAAAATTTTAGTTTTATTTTAATTTTTAGTTTACTTTATTTTAGAAACTAAAATAAAATTTTAGTTTATTTTATTTTGGAAACTAAAATAAAATTTTAGTTTCTCCCAAAATGTAGCAAATCAAATTATTCAAAATACATGGGCAGTGGGTACATTGGAAGTATACAAGGGCTAGTCTTGGCTCTTTGCTCAGGACTGACCCTAACAAAGTTTGAATGTCTATTTTTCCCCTATTCAAAGAAAAATTGGAGGAAGTTTTGGGCCACATCCAGTAATACTCAGGACTTACTCCTTCCTAGTTCTGAGCTCAGGGAATCTCTCCTGGTGGACTGCACCCAGGGGGCCATGTGCAAGGCAAGGGTCCTGCCAGCTGTAATATTGTGCTGGTCCTGCTCCATTCAAGTGTTTAAAACTCATCAAATACCTATTATCTATTAGAAATGACTTGAAAGCTTTCTAAAAAAACATTATATTTGTATTCAAATTCATATTTCAGATTTAGAACAAAACTAGTATAAAAATTATCCAAATCAGTTCACAGTTGGCACAGATAGGCCTTTAAATTAGTAGTTCCCACATAAGGGTGTCTTGTCACCCCACCACAAGCATCCTTGGGTCCATTTGTAAGACCTATTTTGTACTGTCACAACTGGAGGGGACCGTTATTGGCAGCTAGAAGAGAGAGGCCGGGATAGTTGCTCAACATTCCACAGTACACAGGAAGCTACCCACAATGAAGAATCATTCCTGCCCAAAGTGTCAAACATGTTATGTCTGAGAAAGCCTGAGTGACCGCAAAACAGAACTGCTGAGAATTGTGCAGAAACTACCTACGTACACTGCAGTGGTCACTTTCCTCCAGAAAATCCACCAACTCAAATGGAAAGAATGCCATTTTCCAGCTTTACTGGCATTGACAACTCTTCTGTGCTACCCAGATCATTTGCTGTAAGACATTAGCCTTGTGCCTTTTAGTCACTCCCTCATGTGGCCAAAGAATTTCATCATGTAACTGAGCTACACCACCTGGTCCATACACCTGTACTGAACAGGAATTGTATGTCACATGTCCAGAAGCCAAGAGGACAATAAGCACTTTTCCTTTGTTTCACCATCTAACAACACTTGGACCTGATGGTGCTTGGGATACCCAGGACATTCCAGCAATGCTGGGGGCATCGAGGAATGCACCTGCTGATGCTTTAGGGAACCATGTGATGCCAGGAATTACACCCAGGTACAGTGCATGGTAGCCAAGTGCTCTACCCTGCACTGTCTCCAGGCCGCTTGTATGTTATTTTTATGGCTCTTCTAAGATTGGGCCTTTTCCCCTATTATCGTAACTCAGCTAGATTGTAACTGAGTTATGTCTGTTCTCTCCTGGATACTCAGAACTTAGCACAGTACCTTATATAGAAAGGACACTCAGTATAAACTAGTTGACTGGATGAGTATGGTCTTGGCTGCTTTAAAATCGGCATGTGGCCATTTAAAGCATCAAAACCTTGGATTTAAATCAAGGATTTTAACCAAGTGTCATTGAACTGATTTAGAACAAGTTAGGTGTCACTGGGATACATAAATCATAGCCATTTTTGAAGACAGGCTTCAAGTTGTTTGTCCCCTCAGAAACAGTTCTACACGCAACACATACAAATTTAGGGCCGTTCTGTTGATCTTTTATTTATTTATAAAACATTCTTTGGCTTAGGGAAATACTTTGAACCATTTTTAGTCATCCTCATAGCTTATTAAGGTATGTTAACACCTTTTTTTGGATTTGTTTTAATTCTTTGTTATTGACTTGTTAAACCAAATTTATTGTTCTAAAATAGTTGCCCAAATGGGATGCTCTGCAGATCCTAAAATCCAAGGATTAATTTGTGCACTTCTGACACTTAAATTCTGCCCCATAGCCCAGTTTACCTTGGTGCTCTTTTGGGAAACTCCATCAGAATCAGACCACCATGCTGTGGTACGCCTTCTTACAGGCTATCATGTGGCCATGTTGGTCCCACAACAGTCGACTTTTGAGATCACCACCATCATTTCCCCAAATGGATTGCCTCTTCCTCTGTCAGAAGATAAATCTGTGGAATGGATCATGCATGACAACTCTTGGTCAGATGAATAACCACAGATGCCAGATTCCTCAGACAACTACTAGTCATTGACAGACTAAATGCAACTAGAGAGGTTCTGATCTGTCTTAGAAGACAACATATTAATCATAATAAGTTACGATGGCATTAAACATGTAGATTATATATTTATATATATCCAGAGGTTTATAGATATGAATAAGTACTACTTAAGTTGGTTCCTTATTATTTTCAACTTACAGCTTGGTCATAGTAAGCAGTCAAGTATAAGGAGCTCAGAGGATTTCCAGTTAAATTGTCTCAATAATCCTCCAAGACAATATCAGGTAAGCATTATGTTTTACAGAAACAAAGCTAGTTATATATAATATTTAGTATTTTAAGCTATGCTGTTCTCTAAATTATACTGAACTATATTCTTCTTATTCCAAGATGTATTTGTCTAGTAACTGCCATAAACCATATATTTACTAAGTACTAGAGATAATAAAACAGATAAAGTCGTCTCATCATGGGGCTTAGAGTCTATGTAAATTCTTTTTTCAAGGTAATCTTTACAAAGAAACAGAGAAAATAGAATTCATCCCATGGCCCAACATGACACTTAGAACTGAAGAACACTTTTGGTGAACATACTCCAGATGATTTTAAGTGTATATAATTTTACATATATTTAATACTATTATGAGTGAGCTTAATATACTTATAACAGAGTAGGGGTCAACTTGGAGCAGGTTGAGAAAAGCTCTAGGAAAAAAGAAATGCTCATATGCTGCCTGACCGCATGTGCTGCTTTGGCCCATGTAGCTTAGCACATGTGGGCCAAAGCACATGTGTCACCCACAACTCCCCTTTTGAGATGTGTACTTTTATATCTATACCTTAATGTATCAGATCCTGGACATGGGACTTGATATGTACTTTCATATCTACACATCTCCCCTCTTGAGATGTGCACTTTCATCTTTGAGATGTGTACTTTCATGCTTTCCTATCTATGCAGTGTGTACTGGGGCTCTTCGTCTTTGGAGAAGCCTGTGTTCTCTCTCCCCTGAGCGCATTACTCTCTCTCTCACTTTCTCTCCCTCCTTCCCCTTGCTCAGAACTCTCAAATAAAATCTGTCTTTACCTAAAAAAAAAAAAACAGAGTAAGGGTCAGTGAGATAACCCAATAGTACAATGTGTAAAAAAAAAGAGAGAGAGATACAGAGAGAGAGAGAGATAGAGAGGAAAAGAAAAGGTGCCTGCTATAGAGGCAGGCTAGGGGTGGGGTGGGAGGAACGTGGGGACATTGGTAGTGGCAATAGGGCACTGGTAGAGGGATGGGTGCTGGAACTCTGTGTGACTGAGAACCAATTATGAACACCTTTGTAATTGTATATCTCACAGTGGTATAATAAAAAATTTAAAAAATACATATTGATGTAAATAAAAAGAGATAGCCCTATGGGCTAAGTGCAGGCTTTGCATGTTCAAGGTGTGGATGTGTTGGGTCCCCAGCACTACAGGGTCCCTTAAAAAAGAGTAGCACTCAAGCATAAATGGGTGTAACCACCTATTCCCCAAAAAACTTTTATAACAAAGATTAATGAATGTTTAACCTACAAAACATTCATATTAATTTTTATGGATGCCTAGTTTAACTTTGTAAAAATATATGATATGTACTTCCCTGTTGATGAATATTCATAGATTTACTTTTGTTGCTATTTATTAGTGCTGTTATGACTATACTCATCTACATATCCAATTACATTTTTAGAATAAGATCTTGAAAGTAAAATTGTGCTGCCCATCCTTAAATTTGGGGCTTAGCTCTAGAATTTTGTTTTGCTAATATATCCCTCCCCACAAGACCCTGTGCAAATTCTGAGTCTGTTTTTCATGTAAAAATGAAGCTAGCTATTTCTAAATTAATACAAAGTTAGTACAAAATCAAATTGATTACATTCCTTGTAAAAGATAGTAGAAATGAAAGTATACACTTTCCAGTTCCACATGCTGTATTCACATCCTTCATGTGTCCAGCTGAAAGGCGGGGGATGCGTTCATATTTTTCAAACAAAAGACAGCAACAAACATCAAGGGTCGGATCTTTGCTCAAAACCTATTATTTTCTCAAGAATTAACTTTTGAGTCATTGCTTAGGTGCCATTAAAATTGCTTGAGAAAATCTGGAGAGAGTATAATATATTCCCTGTCATAATAACCTTTAACAAGCATCACTTCTAAAGGGAGACCGACTCTAAACCTATTTCGAATGAGACATCTGTCATGAAGAAAAAAATTGAAATAATTTTATCCATTCTCTCTTTAGAAAATAATGAAGAGACTCATTAAAAGATATGTACTAAAAGCCCAGATAGATAAGGAGAGTGATGAAGTAAATGAAGGTGAGTTTAAACCAAGGACAACTCATCCCCTTAATGTACCTGACCCAGGACATGGGGCTTGAAGCAGGAGTGAGACAGGCTCTTACCAACTATCAGTATCATAAAATACTGGGGAAATGGGTTGTGGAGAGATGCCATTTGCTAGATAAGAAACTATTATTTGCCAGGGGAGATTGAATGGAAAAGGAAATGGGAAAGAGAAGAAAAGACCTACCACCCAAATCCCTCCCATCTCTACCACCAATTTAGCTAAGAAAATAAATTTCTTCTTTAGGAAGTTGTTTCTCTTAATAGAATTCAAAATACAGATGAGTATGGAATTCGGGGTGATTTTGATCTCTTCATGCTCACTTGTTTCCTCTGTATCAGGCATTTCTGTCTGACTTCTTACCACTCTTATTTTTTCAAAGGGGAACTGAAGGAAATTAAACAGGACATCTCAAGTCTCCGCTATGAACTCCTTGAAGAAAAAACTCAGAATTCAGAAGATTTAGCAGAACTTATTAGAAAACTTGGGGAGAAACTCTCTGTGGAAACAAGCCAAGAAGAAAGCAAGAGATAATGTAAAGACTTTTCTAAAAGTTCACATATATTTGCCAGAAACCATATTTTTTGGACTTTTTTTAAGTGTCAATGTGACCACATTTTAAGCAAGAAAAGTTCAAAAGGTAACCTGGGTACCCAGAGAGCCCTACAGTTTAAATTTCTGATTAAATTCTATTGCTCAAGTTAAAGATTACAGATTATGATGAAAATTAGGGTCAGTTTTTTTGGGTGCTTGTTTCAGTGGAACTATTGTGATGCTGCGGCGGTCAGGACTCTCCGGTAGCTCGGGGGCAGGTGTGCTCTTCTCTCCCAGGGCAGTTCTCTAGTGCTCCTTCACCTCCCCCTCAGGCCCCAGTGCCAGTACTAATGCACATGCATACACACACACAACACACACACACACACACACACCCACCCACCTACTCCCCCAGGGTCATTTCTCTTTAAAAAACATTTTTTTTAAAATGAAGGCACCATGATGTATCGAAGTTATTCATAGTGGAGTTTCAGTAATAAAATCTCACCACCGGTGTCGATATCCCATTACTAATACTAATATCCACAGGTTCCCTCTCACCCTCCAGTCTGCCTCCTTAGCAGGCACACTTTTAAGTTTGGTTGTTGTTTCAGTCCCATTATTCCACCGTTGCTTAGTTGCTTAAGTATGTACACATACCACACCTCTAATCACCAATGTGCCTGAGGCCCTTGCCCCTGTTACTTCCTGTTCTCCTGTTCCGTGTCTTCTTACTTTCTTCCTTGATTTCCTTCCTATCCTATGTTAATTTCAAACACCTTCTGGCTTGCTTTATGGACTCCCCTTTGGATAGTGACTTCCAGAAGTGCAATCTAGAGGGCAAATACTCTGTGGCTGTGCTTCAGAGATAGTACCGTGGGTAAGGTGCTTGACTTGCATATGACTGATTTGAGTTCAATCCCCAGCACTCCATATGGTCCTCCAAGTTCTCTTCCCCCACAACACAGAGATCTCTGAGCACAGAGCACTGCCTGGAGTGATTCAAAGACCAGAATCCAAATCTAATATCTACATGGCCATTTAGAAAATGCGATTTAGTCATTTACCCAACTTAGTACCCACAGAACATGATTAATAATGCAAAAATAGGGGCTGGAGCGATAGTCCAGAGGGTAGAGCGTTGCCTTGCACGGCTGACCCAGGTTTGATTTCCGGCATCCCATATGGTCCCCTGAGCACTTCCAGGAGTAATTCCTGAGTGAAAAGCCAGGAGTAACCCCTGAGCAAAAAGAAAAAAAAAGCAAAACTAGTAATAATTAATTTTGGATTCATCTCTTTGAAGATACTACAGTGGTAGTGAAAGTGTCTATCCTCCACAACGGCTGAGCTGTGTGTACCTGTATGTACACACATGCACATGTAATGCTTGATTGTCCTTTTTTTTTCAGCCAACATCCATACGCAAAATCTCTTTATGCTATTTTTTACTGTTACCGAAGCATTTTGTTCCAGTAAGAGTACTTTACTGCAACTGTTCAGTCATAAACAATTCTGGTTACTTGGTCCAGTTATAGCACAATTTTGTGCCACTTCCAAGGTCTTTTTCAGGTGAATTCCCATATTTGGCATCAATTGAAAAGGGGAAAAAAGTGTTGAAGGAACTTGAAGATATGAATCTGTTATTCTTATTATGTTCTGTCCTTTCAAAACATGTAAAACACAAATTTGCATTCATGAGCATTCACCAAAAGTTATTACTCACTGGTAAGGGCAATAACAAAATAACTGCAAGAGAAGGGTGAAGCTGGTCAATGATCTAAATACTGTCAACATTCAATGATTTAATTTCAATAAAGGGAGGTTTCAAATGCAAACTTGTAACTTTATTTAAAGATATAATGGTCCTAGAAAAATTTTTTGTTGCTCCTATTTTAGGCTTATGTAAAGCAAAGGACCTCTATGTAACCAGATCAGAATATTCAGCTAATATTTCATATTTGTATTTGTGGATGTTTTTATTAGGACCTCTGGGGCCAGAGAGAAATTATAGCTGGTAAAGTGCCTTGAACGCAGCTGACCCAGGTTTGGTCCGCAGCATCCTATATGGTCCCCCAACCTCACCAGGAGTGATTCTGAGTGCAGAGCCAGGAGTAACCCCTGAGCATCGCTAGGTGTGGCCCCAAAACAAAGAAACACCTTTTGGTCACTTTAGTGATAACAGAAAATACCTGATTTTAAACGTTTCATGGCACTGTTTAACTCAAAAGTTTTAAAAATCCACTTCGTACCAAATCTCTATCAGCAAATTAAAATTATTCTAGCCATTCACTGTGCCATGCAAAAGATTTACCTCCACTCCAAAGTACACTCTATGACTGCACAGGGGCTAACTTCATAGTCTCTGGAAATGAAATTCATATTTCTCTGTATCTTAAACTGGATTTGCTTTAAGAGACAAAGTTTTGGAAGACACAGTAGAAGAGGTGATGAATTCTTATGTTAAAAACATCAATGACAAGTGCAAAATGCTGTCTTCCAAAATTACTGTCCTAAAGTCAGAATTTCCTCAAAATTTAGTTAAATTATTACCTTTTCCGATTTCCTTTAAAGATGAAAATATAAACTATCTTTTAAAGAATGGTTCAAAAATTCCAACAAGACCTGAACTGACTCAGGCAAATCAATGAACAACGGGAAGACAAGTGACAAGTGACAAGTGACCTGAACTGAAGGCATTCTGCAAAGGAAAATAATAAGCACAATAACAAGTCCCAGACCACTGACTTTTACATCCATATTCATGTTAAAATCTGCTTAACCTTCTAAAATAAACTGATCAATAAGTCAAAATTCATTTTTCCAAACTGCTTTCTCTTGTGCTATTTTTCCCCACCCTCTCTGGTGCTTTCTTGGGGTTTGGACATCATTAAGAGAATAGAACCAAGATGTCCGGAACCCTGGTGGCCATGTCCCGCCTATTCATTATGGGGATTCACCACCACCAAACAAAATAAAGAACAAAATCAAGACATTTATCAATGTCTCATCCTCCTCTCTCTTGTTCTCACTACTCTGAGAAATAACAAATTCAGCATAATTTTATTAGGAATCTGAAATCAATGGCAAAAACTGAAAATCTACTCTACTTAATCTATTCTATTAAAAAAGAATAATAATCTAGCCTCAAGGAACTTGCAACCAAGAAGATAAATGGGACTAAATACAACTTGAAAACATTTCCTGAGTACTTAACACATGTCAAGTATGGGGATAAACGCTCCCCATGCATTATCTACTTTGATCTAACTCAATATTTACAACTTCTCAGATAACTACTATTATTATCTTTATTGTAGAATAAGAATACAGCTTTAGAGTCTGAGTCACTTTCTTATAAAGGGTCAGAGAAGAAACAAATCCAGGCCGACCCCATGGCAGGGGCCTTAATGTGTTCTTGATGAGCTGTATATTTAAGTGTGCGCCTTTCTATGAAAGCTTGCATTTCAATTTTTGGTGGGGGAAAAATGGGTGATTTGTGAGAAACCAAAGTTTCATTCTTGACTTAGAGCCCCAAAACAGAACATATGATTAACCAAGGGAAGCTTGGATAAAGAGAGTGTTTAGATTCAGTCGAGTTGCGGATATATAAAAGAATTAGAAGAGACATATACTAAAGAGTGGGGATAGTGTGAACAAGCTCAAGAATTGGGATTGCGGGCCGAGTCATAGCACAGCGATTAGGGCGTTAGCCTTGCATGTGGCCAACCTGGGTTGATTCCCGGCATCCCATAGCACTGCCAGGAGTAAATCCTGTGTGCAGAGCCAGGAGCAACCCTGAGCATAGCTGGGTATGACCCAAAAAAGAAAAAAAGAATTGGGATTGCTAGATAAAATCATCAACCTTTGTGATAAATACTTCTAGTCATATGGAAAAATAAAAGCTTGGATTGTAGAAAGTAAAGCTCAGAGCAATGACATGTCTCTGTGAAAGAGATTGACCAGGAGCAAATACAGTGACTTTATTCAAGTTCCATCTGTCCCAGACTAGTCCAATATCAGAGAATCTTTTGTCATGTAAATAGTAAAGAAACCAAACTTTCAATTACAATTGAAACCAAACTTTCAATGAGCCATATGGCAGTACTTTGAAAATGAGCAGACTGACCAGATATCTAATTCCTAGCTTCTTAAACTCTGGGCAATCACTCTTTACTGATCACTTGACTGAGCTGGGTCATGAAAATTGTTTTAAAATTAAGTTATGATTTATTATCATAAATGTTTGCTTTTCATACCTATTTTATAAACGTGGAGTTGCATAAAACTTTCTCAGGTGCAGAGGAGTTGCCAATGGGAAAAATGTTCAGAGGTACTGGTCTTGTGCCCAAATAGAAAAATTCTGAGGACCAAGTTCAAGCTGCACCATCGGGAAGGGATGTTTCTTCAGGGTCATATTTCTAGTATGGCCTTTTTCATTCTAACAAGTGGTTATAACTTCCTTCATTCGGGATCTCTCCTTAATCTCGGCAGTCCATAAGAGACATGCCCGTTGTCTGCAGTAACGGCAATGCTACTGGATATACGTTCCTTTATATTTAGCCTATACCCTATACAACTGGGGGAAAGGACAGCTCTCAAGTAGAGCTCAGGGACCTGGAGGCAACTCCTGGTGATTCTTAGACACCCAGGCCAGCATGTTAATGCAAGGACCAAGATATTATGCTTCTTGGACCCTGTGGTACCTAGTCAGGACTGCTCGGACCACACCAGTGGTGCTTGGAATGCCTTTTCGTGCACAGGTGGAATTATAAAAGGACACGCATTCCTGACTGAGGCACTATAAATGGGAATGTGCTAATTTACTTTCCAGTGAGCAAGTTACACAAAGATTGTGTAGGAATGCAACCTAGCATCCTAATGGATGGAAGTCAGAAATTCAGTTTAGCATGTTATTGTGCAAAACAATGACTCATGATCTTAGTTTTTACATTTCTATGTAACTAGCTAAGGTAGAAGATACACCAGGAACTCTCTGAAAGACCTGGGTAATGAAGGCAAATGCACTCCCCCTTAAGTCATTAGAATGATTGCTTACATTTCTGCCTTACTCTGTTTACATCTATCTACATAAAAGCTTCCACATGCTTCAACGTTTCTCCAGGAAGAATATGATAAAAACACCGATTCATAAATCATAAAAGCCTTTCATTTTTTAAATCATTTTTTGCAGGGATTTTTTGCCAAGAACTGAGCAAATAACAAGAGACACTGATAAACTATATGAGAGATGTTTTTATATTAGTAGCATTTGATGATAGATCATAATGATATATAATGGGGCTGGAGCACAGAGGGTAGGGTGTTTGCCTTGCACGCAGCTGACCCAGGTTTGATCCCTGGCATCCCATAGGGTTCCCCTAAGCACTGCCAGTAGTAATTCCTGAGCAAAGAGCCAGGAATAACCCTGAGCATTGCTGGGTGTGACCCAAAAAGCAAAAAAAAAAAACCCATAGTGATATTTATACATTTTTAAAAGTTATAAAAACAACATATCATATAACCAGTTATTCAAGAACAAAGAAAATTAGGCCTACTAAAGAGATCATACATTCATGTAAGTCATAGTACTCCCTGAATATGTTAGCGAGGTCTCTGAACAATCTCAGTAAAAAGTATGTGAATTGTCATGGCCCAGACTAAAAGAACAATAATAATGCTTTGCTCTTGCCTTAACCTTTTCAGTATTCTGTGATTCAGCCACCTGACATTTACCCTTCATTCTTCTTGAGAAAGTGGGCTGTCCTCAGAATAACAAGAAAAGGTTGAATTTTTAGTGTTATAGTTAAAAATATTAACATGTTACATTGTTCTATTTTGAATATGTAGAAAAATGTATATATCTGCATTTATTTATAGTCTTCTGTGACATATAATATTGCACTACAAAGGTATGAGATACATATATAAAGATATATAAAGGCTTTTTTTTTCTTTTTGCTTTTTGGCCACACCTGGCAGCATTCAGGGCTTACTGCTGGCTCTGTGCTCAGGGATCACTCCTGGTGAGGCTTGGAGAACCATTTGTAGAGCCAGGGATACAATGCGTGCCAGCGACATGCAAAGCAACATCCTACCCCCTGACAGCATTAGCTCTTCACCCCTAAACAAAGACATATATCAAGGGACAGCTATGGTCTTACCAAAAAAAGATGCTTAGATAGACATTTTGTTTCTTCTATTTTTCTGTTTCATTTCAATGACTTCAATCTTCACCCATATTTTATTATTTACATCTTGTACTGAGTTCTTTTTAGCCTAGTGGCTGCGACTACAAGCCAGCACATGCTGGAGTATGGGCTCTGACATTTTCTAGCTGTGCATCTACAGTTCCCTAACCTTTCAGTCTCATAACCCTAGTTCTAAAGACATGAAAGCTAACATTAGCTCTTGCACAGAATTTCTGTAAATATGGAACTAACAAATCATTTTATTTTATTTTTTTAAATATTGTATTATACCACCATGAGATATACAATTACAAAGATCGTTCATGTTTGGGTTTCGGTCATACAGTGTTTCAGCACCCATCCCTCCACCAGTGCCCATTTCCCACCACTAATGTTCCCAATTCCCTCCCCTCTCCTAGCCTGCCTCTATGGCAGTTTCTTTATCTCTTTTCTCTCTCTCTCTCTCTCTCTCTCTTTCTCTGAGGCATTTTAATTATTTATTTATTTATTTATTTATTTATTTATTTATTTATTTATTTATTTATTTTGCTTTTTTGGGTCACAACTGGCAATGCTCAGGGGATTCTCCTGGCTCTGCACTCAGGGATTACTCCTGGCGGTGCTGGGGGACCATATGGGATGCCAGGGATTGAACCAGGGCAGACATGGGCCGGCAGCATGCAAGGCAAATGCCCTACCCACTGGACTATGCTCCAGCCCCTCACAAGCCATTTTTAGACTGAGGTAATAAGACCTGGCATTTCGTAAGCATCAATGTATGCCAACAATTATACAATGGATCTTGCTCTAAAAAATCCTTTTCTACATCTCCTTTTTTGTCTCCCCCACCAAACTTCATGAAACTAAAAAGAAATATAGGTTTCCATTCTAAAAAACTAATGAAAATTAGGTTTTGGTTCATGTTTGACAAGTTTGTTCACAGTGTCTGAGGCATCTGGCTCAGAAGCTAATCTGAGGCCCCCAGTGAAGAATGGTCTGAACCAACAACACAGACCATTTTGTGTGTTTGCCATGGCCATGAGTAGTTTGCCCTGGTGCCACAAGTTCCCATTCTTGATAAATATAGAATCAAATAATAAGCATAGATCTTATTTGAATATTTGAAAAAATTTTATGGCACATTTTTTTACCTTCTTTAATAGTCTTTGGTCACTCCTAGCATGCCCTGGAGGCACTCAGTAACCATGAAGCACCAGGAATCAAATCCAGACTCCTACATACAAAGCACATACCTCATATTTCTCAGAATAGTTTGAATATTGAAAAAATATTTGCTTAGGATGTGAGCTGGTGGTAGAGTGTTCGCCTTTTTTTTTTTAGTGTGAGATTCTGGTTTGATTCCTAGCACTAAAAGAAAGAAAGAAAAAAGAAGGAAGGAAGGAAGGAAGGAAGGGAAGGAAGGAAGGAGGGAGGAAGGAAGGAAGGAAGGAAGGAAAGAAAGAAGGAAAGAAAGAAAACATTTTCTGGAACAAATGCTTCAGTATAGCTAGGTAAGCATTACTCTTTTTGAATAGAGTGTTTTCATATTTTTAACATAAATACCCAGAAGTAGAATCAATGGGTAACATAGTCATATTTTATTTATTTTACTGTTGTGGGGGCTATCCCCAGTGGTGCCCTATAAGGGCACTGTGGTGCTGGTCGTTGAACCTGGCATGTTTCTATCATGTGAGCCACATCC
>JAJIBD010034387.1:0-49319 GCA_021461705.1 Cryptotis parvus | reverse complement strand
CCCGAGCACCGCCATGAGAGATTCCTGAGTGCAGAGCCAGGAGTAACCCTGAGCATTGCCGGATGTGACCCAAAAAAAAAAAAAAAAAAAAAAAAAAAGAAAAGATAAAGGTGCAATTACCTGATGCATAAAAATTCCACACATTAGGGTCTGATAGATGCTGAGTGTGGCATGCATGTCATGTAACAGGAGGTATGAGTTTAATGCCTCACACCACACAGAAAAAATACAACTAAGGGAACTGAAATACAGAATAATTTTCTAATAAAAACGCATTATGCTATCACCAAAGAAGCCTGTAAATCTTATAAAAATCCATCACAAAATACTTAAAGCCATGGTGCTAATGTGCAGGTCCAGACACTGAACCAAATCCCTTATAAATTCTAACCTGATATATCAGATTTTATGGACATATTTCCAGGAAGACATAACTCTTGGTGTATCTCTGAAAGATGATATCAGTGATTCTTTAAACCTTCTTTGGAACCAGCCTTTCTTTCTTGAAGATATTTGATCTGAATCACAGTACAAAAGCTATATTTAATTACCTTAGGTTTTAAACTGTAACCTAATAGGATACAGGCCTTTTGGAAGCAGATATTGCTTTTTCCTTGTTTCACAGAGCTTAACATCAGCTTAACACCTAGCGGTTACCTAGACATTTGTGAACGAATGGACATACCCCATAACTACAGACAAGTTCTTACAGCATTTTAAGATTTCTAAAATATTTTATTAAGGTATCAATTGGTATAATACGACTTTCAAGTTTTTAATTTAATCACTTGAAAATTGGAATGAAAATAGTACACATAGCTACATAATTGTATTTAAATTTTTCAAATATTGGATGCAGTTGATATAATTACTCATCTGGTCAAATGAAACATTACACTTGCTGACCGAAATGGTATCTGCCCTGATTATCCCCCCTCACTTATTTATTTAACTTAACAGATATTGATTAGGCACCTATTCTATGCCAGGCATAATAAGATACTTTAGAGAAATTAGCAAAAAAGAAAGACTTATATTTTGCATTCATGGATTTAATTCTAATGGAGACAATTAATATAATCAATAATATAATTAACTGAATCCTTTGGAAATAAGTAATATAAATTTTAAAATTATAATTAATTTTATTTATTATAAAGGTATAATTTTTAGGATATAATATATGTTCTATAAGATGGAACAAAATAAAATTATGTAGGGTGGGTATTCTGAAAGCATATGCCTCTATCAGTCATGGCTCTATAATCAATTTATAATTAATCTTGCTTCCCCAAGTACATTTTTTAAAATTTTTATTAAAAAGTCATGATTTACAAACTAATTGATAGTTACGTTTAATAATTCAACATTAATCCCTCCACCAGTGTCAACTTCCCTCTCCACCCCCCACTGGGCATCTTTACAGGCACATTACAAAGTTTCTATGGTTGCTGCTTACTTAGACCTCATGTTTTCAGTTCTGTTGAATCTGTATTTAGGGGTATATGGCTATTGCCCTCAGTCATATCACTGGTATCCCTGAAGCCCTGATACCTACTAACCCATTATTTCTGTTCTCTTCTTGCTATCACCAGCCCTTTAATTCTTTGCTCCTCTGTCTCCTCTCTAAACACTGGGTTCAAGGATAATCTAAACACCTCTTTTTTACTAAAACACATTCTCTCATCCAGTATTCTATATTCCACAGATAAGTGAGATCATCCTGTGTTTGTCTTAAGTCTTCTGACACTTCATTTAACATATCTTCCAGTTCCAATCATGCTGTGTTGGGGGAGTCGCTGGGGTCCCCCCAACAGTATCAGGACAGAAGTTGTCGTCTACCTGCAAGGCCGCCAGGAACAGATGAAAATTCACAAGTTCAGCGCAGTTCCAAAAAAGGATTTTAACAGTACAAATGCTCTACCACCGCGATCCAATATAATGAAAAAACTCTAGCTCTGGTCAGAACTTAAACCGTACACGAGAGCCCAAGTCTCCCACCAAAGAGGATTCCACCAGAGAGAGGACTACCAAAGAGAGGAGAGCAGTACGTCCAGTCAGTCCCCTTTATACACACAAAAGTAATCCTAACTTCAGGGGAGGGTCCTGTCAACAAAGAACCCTAAACAGCTTCTAGATCACTTCACTTGTATCACTTGTCCTCCCATTGTTCATCGATTTGCTCAAGCGGTCACTAGTAAGATCTCCATACATCCTGTCACATGCTAGTGTAACCTAAGGGCATGTGCTCACTCCAGGAACATAAAGAGCCCCAAACCATTCCATCAGGACATGGGAATGAGGTCTATCATTGTTACTGGTATTTGGCATATAAAATACAATGTGGGTAGCTTGCCAGGCTCTTCTGTGCAGGTGGGATACTCTTGTAGTCATCTCTCATCTTGTGCATTTATTGATGAACTGCGTGGCCACAAAGTGGCAGTGCGAGCCGCGCTTGTAATCAGCTCTTCTGCTGGGTGGAGCTCTGATGAGCTGGGGAGTATGTATGTAGAAAATGTCCGGCCCTCATGGTATAGGGTTCCTCTGGCTTCTTGCGAGGCTCTGCTGGGATGGTGGGCCAGGGCTAGAACCCACCTTCCCCTCCCGGGCACCTCATGATCAGCTGGGCACAGGCAGAGCCTGTGGCAGCTCTGCCCATGTATTTGAGTCTCTGGATCAGGCATACATGGCTGAGCTTGAAAAAAGATGGCTGTAGGGTGGGCCTCTGATGAGCTGTGCTCCTGAGCAGTACCTCAAGTCAAAGCAAGTAATGAAATTTGCCAGAAGGATATTTAGGGAAACATGATCAAATAACCACTTGAAAAAAAGATATTAGTGTTATCTCATATACAAACAAAATAAATGCTTGTATGAAGTACAGGTGTAAATGCAAAATAAATAATTATTTTAGAAAATAACATACAATATAAACTTAATGGTATAAGGTTGAAAATATTTAACAGAAAATAGGGCTCTAACTATAAAGGAAACAATAAATTTGACTACATTTTATTAATCAACATCATGCTTAACCGGGAAAAAAAAGGACAAGAATTAATTGGGGAAAGATGGGCCCATCACATATAAGTTACAATAAATTATGTTCAAAAAATATAAAAATATCTGCAAATCAATAAGAAATGCCAGCAACAAAATAGGGGGGGGGGGGGGAATGGGACAGGAAACTTGACTGGATACATGAAAAAATGAGGCTATCCAAATAGTGAGTAACATAAGAAGGGGTTCAACCTTATTAGGCCAGAATAGACATGTGAAATTTGACATTGTTATTATAGTTTCAGTTACCCAAATGATAAAAACTTATTAAAGTTATAAGTAATGTGTTTTCAAGAATGGGAAAAAACTGGAACTTTTATACAGATGGCAAGATTGAACACTGAGACATTTTGGGAAGTATTATTGCTTTCTTCGCTTTTTAAGTAAAAACAGGTTTTATTTTGGAGGTTTTTGGATGGGAAAGGAGGGAGAGAGAGAGAGAGTTACATGCTCAAGAAAGGAGGAGGAGGTAGAGAGGATATTGATACTTTATTCAATGAAGTTGAAAATGTCTGATCCTAGGTGTTAGAAAGATAAGATAGCAGATAAGCCTTGCATACGGCAGATATCAATTCAATCCCTAGCACTGCAAATCCCAAACACTGCCAGGAGTTATCTCTGAGGACATAGCCAGGGAATAAGCCCTCAGAACACCCCAATGTGACTCCAAAAACTTTGTATCACTGTATCACTGTCTTCCCGTTCATCATCCATTTGCTTGAGTGGGCACCAGTAACATCTCCATATGTCCTGTCTCATGCAAGTAGAGCCCAAGGGCACCTGCTTGCTCCAGGGACCTAAAGAGCCTCAAACCATTCCATCAGGTCATGGGAATGAGGTCTATAATTGTTACTGGTATTTGGCATATCAAATATGATACGGGTAGCTTGCCAGGCTCTGCCGTCGCGGGTAGCATACTCTTGTAGTCATCTCAAAATCCAGCAAAATACAAACATGTTCTGTTTGTATTTTTTCTTTCTGTTTGTATTTTTTCTTTCTGTTTCTTTCCGGCTCCAGGGGCCGGAGAGATAGCCCAGCAGGTAGGACGTTTGCCTTGCACGCGGCCAGCCTATGCTGGCCCGGGTTCGATCCCTGGCATCCCAAATGGTCCCCTGAGCACCGCCAGGAGTAATTCCTGAGTGCAGAGCCAGGAGAAACCCCTGAGCATCACCGGGTGTGACCCAAAAAAGAAAAAAAATATATCATGAGATATGTGGCAACAAAAATAATTAAATACAGATAGTGTTACAACGCAGAAGAGCATCAAAGGCACCATATGGCAGACAAACAATATCTCATGTATGACCCCAGGTATATGAAAACAGACAAAATAGGTAGGTTTACAAAGATAGAAAGGATCAGAATCAAATCTAGGGGGTTGCCTAATACTTAAAATGGATAAACAACTTTAAAGCTTGTTATTATAACTTGCATCTCACTAAAGCTATTTGAAAAACACAAACAGGGGGCTAGAACGATAGCACAGTGGGTAGGGTGTTTGCCTTGCATGTGACTACCAGGGTTTAATCCCCAGCATTCCATAATCCCATTTGGCTGCCTGAGCACCACTAGGAGTAATTCCTGAGTGCAGAGCCAGGAGTAACCCCTGAGCTAGAAAGAGAAAAATGAAAAACAAGGAAATCTGTGTTCCTATGATTCAGATATTCCACTGAACAGTTATATATCCCTCTTAACTGGGCATATTCAAAATCAGGACATAGACTCAAGAAGGTCCACAACATTATTCCAGTTATTTCAAGTTAATTCAAATCTGAAATCATGATAACTATCCACCTGGACTTGTACAATGAAAATACAAGCTGTGGTACATTCAGATGTTGTACATCAATGAAATTTTACAAACTATGTTATACTACACACAGCATATACATAGACTCACAAACAGAATATGGAGTGAAAATAAAAGCCAGACGACAAAAGACTCCATTATGGCATTTATATGATGCTCAGAAACAGAAGAACTATTTGTAAATGTATAGCTGGTGATATATATATATACCTTCACCTGGTACCTTATCATCCCTAGTACATCCCTAGTATTATTCCCCCTTGCATTTGGTTTTCAAGAGAGTTACTTTATATTAATTTGCAAAGATACTGAGCTATATTTCCACAGAAAAAATTTCAAGTCATTAGAAATAGACTAAAATTCAAACAAAATATTTGTAAACTTGGAGAATCTTTGTACCTTCCTCTCTATTTGTTACAACCCAAAAATACTCTAAGAACAACATTCACTTAAGAGGAAAAGATAAAGAATTGAAGAGAAGACTAGAGATTTTTGTCATAAACTCTACTTTTTGTAATAATTTCAAAGGAGAGAAAAGAAGCAATTACTGTTGGGAAAAGTGATCTCAAGAGGAGATTAAGTGGGAGAAATTGATCCACTGGAAATAAAATTCAGGAGACATAAAAGCTATATGTTGAAGTGAAGTCTTTGAACAGGTAACAGAAATAACCCTACGAGGGTAGAGTTGACACCAAATATGAACATTACTACTTCTTTGACAATAGTCAATTGTACTGAAAAAATAGATTTTGGATGATGAGTTGATGTGTTTGTGGCATCTCACAAATATTCTCTTCTGATGGTTTCTATTTTCTTTGTAAAATAGGGAATATGTTCATTGGTTGAAGTGAAAATTAAAAAATGGCTAGGAATTGAGAAAAGAATTAAAATAGTCCCCTGAAAGAGTAAAAGAATGACTGGGCTAAAGAAGTCTAGGATAAACACCATGCAGTAATAAGAATCTTCCTCTAGTCAGTGAAAAAAATATAAAGTTAGAACTTAGCACACATACACCCATGTGCATGATGATATATGCATTTATGTGAACATACACATATATACAGTTGTGTAGGTTCCTTAATTCTTCAAAATATACACATCAAGAACCTACTACATTTTCATCACAGATGTTACTATACCCCAGAATATGTGAAGCTGATAAAGTAATGCTTAACACATATTTGTTGAATACATGAAAGATATCAATTAAATATTACCAACACTTTGGTATAAGAACAAAAGTTTTTTAAGTGGGAAAATATTACTGTGAGTAGGGCATTTGGTTTGCATGTAACTGACATGGGTTGGATTCCTGGAACCCCATATGATCTCTGAGGAATTATTGCTGAGTGAGGGGTTAGCACAGGTGGCTGTGCCCCAAAAAGCAAAATACCAATAATAATAACAATAAAATAAAGTTTAAATTTCACAATAATTATTTTTAAACTTGATTCATTTTACTCAAAATTTATTTCAAAATTGTATGAACAATAGTATTAAAAACCAACCAATTATATCAATGTCTATATTAATCATTATATCTCAATATTATGCAAAAGAGTATCCAAGTAAATTATCTGATTAGGTCCATTGTATTCAGCTATCATTCATAAGCAGATTCAAAGTTTTGCATTCAATAACGTCTTATTTAACAGATATGAAGAATTTCCTAAAAAATAAATATTGATAACTTAAATGACAGAATTATACTAACTAATATCTCCTTTATGTTTGGGACTCTATAAACAGTTTACTACTGAAAGATTTCTGATCGTGTGACTGACTTTTAAATCTACTAACTTGTATGATAGACTCATGAAACATAAGCATGAAATAAAATGAGGGAAATTGCAGATGATTTTGGTGATGAAGCAAAAAGGGAAATATTTTGATAAACTAAAGCAATCTGCTAAATCTACTACATTATACTTAATAGGATGAAAGTATATAGCTATGATTGGATTTCCCTCAATAAACAACTACCAAAGGAGAACACAGGGCCACTTTGGCTTAGCAAAGCACAATTGAAAATAACAATTGTAGCTGGAAATAAGATCAGAGAGTACCCAATGAAGATATGAAACTGCCCCCCAAAGAGTTAAACTAGTTTTAAGCTGCATTAATAAAAATATATCTTCAATAAATGAGATGACAATAATCTTTTCTCTAGTTACTCAGAATACACCTAGTGTACTCATCCGTCTCTAAGTACCACAATTTAAGGCAAATTAGGACATTTTCTGTATACATTATATAATATGATAAAGAAAAGCTAATGCTTTAAATGCAATAATTTTATAAGAGAGAGTTATTTACCCAGGAGAAGAGGAAGTTCAGAAAGAGAGCAGTCTGTCTCAAATTAGTTAATATACAAGACAGATTCCACCCATTATGGCCTTAAGAAGTAATACTGTAACCTGAGGAAAAAATATAGGGAGACATATGGTGGTTTGATGATAGGACACTAAATAGAGTCCCAATGAGAGCAGTTTGTTTACATTAGAGGACAGCAATTTGTAATTTTCTAGAAATTTCTTCACTCTATGTTAGAGAATGCAATTTGTCATTGGAACAGTTCTCCCCCTTGTTCAGAGGAAGTTATTCTCTGATGAATGTTTTGGTTAGGCAGGTGATAGGTATCTGCTGATTATTCCTAAGAGGAGACTGATTGGTTCAAATATCCAGACAGAAACCATAAAATGTTACCTTTACATCTAAAATTATTTGATCATGGAGTTTATGTGTTTTTCCTTATTGATTTTCTCACAAGAGAATAGAGATTGGACAAAGATTAAATCTGGAATTTTCATTTCAATCTGTGAGGAAAAACATCTAGAATCATCAGAGGCCACCTGCATTTCCATTCATTCAGCAAATATATATTGAACTGCTGTGTATCAGACATTGACCTCAAAGGCAAGCTTATAATAGGTGACAAAATGCTCTTCCCACAGAAGTCAGTTACCTGGGATAGTGTTTGCCATAGTGGAAAAAATCCCAACCCTGTTTACAGACATGAATTTACACTGAGGATGAAGGCAGGAAAGTTGTTGACCTGTGTAGGCATTAAACAGGAAAATTAGTAGAACTATTGCTGATTGGCTGGGAAACAAAGGAACTCATTATAACAATTGATAAGGAAATATAGAACCCACCTCGTGATCAGCTGGGCACAGGGAGAGCCGTAGCAGCACTGCCCTGTGTATAAGAGTGTATGGATCCCAGAAGAGCCTCGTAAAGAAACCAGAGGAACCCCCCCACACCATGAGAGCCGCCGTTTTCCACATCTGGACTCCCCAGCTCATCAGAGCTCCACCCAGCAGAAGAGCTGATCACAAGCCCGGCTCATCAGAGTCCCACCCTACAGTCATCTCTTTCAAGCCCAGCCCAGATATGCCTGATCCAGAGACTCACATATATGGGACAGAGCTGCTACCAGCTCTCCCTGTGTCCAGCTGATCACAAAGCGCCTAGGAGGGAAGGTGGGTTCTAGCCCTGGCCTGTCATTCCAACAGAGTCTCACAAGAAGCCAGAGGAACCCCCCACACCATGAGAGCTGCCATTTTCCACATGCCTACTCCCCAGCTTGTCAGAGCTCCACCCAGCAGAAGAGCTGATCACAGCCCAAAGCATTCATTTATTGCTGAACTGCAAAGTGGCTGTGTGGTTCATCAATAAATGCACAAGATGAGAGGTGACTATAAGAGTATCCCACCAGCACTGCACAGGCTGGCAAGCTACCCATGTCATATTTGATATGTCAAATATCAGTAACAGTTATAGACCTCATTCCCATGACCTGATGGAATGGTTTGAAGCACTTTATGTTCCTGGAGCAAGCAGATGCCCTTGGGCTACACTAGCATGTGACATGACATATTGGAGATGTTACTGGTGCCCACTCAAGCAAATTGATGAACAACAGGAAGACATGTGATGCAAGTGAAGGAAATATAATAGACTAGCAGTATTACTGAAGTCTATCCCTCAATACTGTTTATTAAGTCACCAAAGCACTATTACAGTAATGATACGTCTCAAAGCTCTTTAAAAGGTTTCTTGAGTGTTAAAAGAGAATTTTGTCCTCCATGAAGAGTTCCAAACTAAAAATCCCCATGAGAAAACTTAATAAAGACTTTTACAAGACAAAATAGATTTAAACATGGATGAAGGAGATATATTGGAGAATGAGATGGATTCTAACTAAAGAAACTAAGACAAATTCTAACAGTCAGCCACATTTTCCAGGAAAACTTTCTTAGACTTTAATGTAAACAGAAATGGACTAGGACTGGAGTGATAGCACAGAGGTTAGGGTATTTGCCTTGCATGCGGCTGACCAGGGTCTATCCCTGGCATCCCATATGGTCCTCAGAGCATGGTTAGGAGTAATTCCTGAATGCATGGCCAGGAGTAACCACTGAGCACTGCTTCATGTAGTCAAAGACTTATAATAAAAAAACTTTAGAGGATAGCAAATATTCCAAAACAAGGTGATTTCTTAAAAAAGAAGTGAAACAGAAGTGCACAATAAGGTCAAGTCTCATGGGTCCAGTGAGAAGGCAATATGGCTGGGGATGTCATATTGGGGACTGTTTGAAATTAGCATGGACAGCAGCAGTAATGATGACCTCCCATGGGTCAGAGCGATAGTATAGTGGGTAAGACTTTTGCTTTGCTTACAATTGACCAGTTCGGCTGGCATCCCACATGGTCCTCCAAGCATTGTCAGAAGTAATTCCTGAGTGCAGAGCCAGGAGTTACCCCTGAGAATTTCCAGGTGTGACAAAAAAATAGCAAAAATTAAAAATATAATGATGACCTCCCATATGATGTAAATTTGACATAAAATATCCTGCAAGCAGATAACAGCAGAGGTTTATTTAGTCATGAGTTGCTACTAATGCAAAGCATTTTGTTATGCATTTCCTCTTCATAGCTTATGAAGAGGAAATGCTTCATAACTTATTCCTATCTCTTTTCCTATTATGTTTTCTCTGCTTTAAGAATAAGTCAAAGGGGCCGGAGCGATAGCCCAGCGGGTAGGGTGTTTGCCTTGCATGCAGCCGGCCTGTGCCGGCCCGGGTTCGATCCCGGCATTCCATATGGACTCCAAGCACCGCCAGGAGTAATTCCCTGAGTGCAGAGCCAGGAGTAACCCTGAGCATCGCCAGGTGTGACCCAAAAAAAGCAAAAAAACAAAAAGAATAAGTCAAAGAAATAAACATTTCCAAAGGAGTCAGGGGCCATATTTATGTATTAAATATGCTGAAGAGCTCTGAGAGAAAGGGGCAGGAACTGATATGGCTTCTTTATGAAAAAGGTTCTGTTCACCCATGATGGGGAGTGAGTTCCTGGATTCAAATGTTGGTAATTGAATTCAATTGAGAATGGAGAAAAAATTAACAGGATCAGATATTGAAGTTTTAAGGTTGATTAAATATACAGTTGCTCAGAGAAAGGAGCAGTGTATTAATAATTGTTGGAAATGATAATACCAGCCTAGAATTGAGCATTGAATGTAGGCAAAGGAATGTACATGATAACCTCTAAGTATGTATTGCAAGTCACAATGTATAAGAGAGAAGGAAGAGAGGATAAAGAGAGAGAAAGAGAGAGAAGCAAGAAAGAGATAGATAGAGAGAAATATATATAATATATACAATAAATATAATATTATATATATATATACAGAGAGAGAGAGAGGAGATGCAAAGTGCCTGCTACAGAGGTAGGTTGGGGGGAGAGGAGTGAATCAGGGGACATTGGTGGTGGGAAATGGGCACTGTTGGAGGGATGGGTGCTGGAACACTGTATGACTGAACCCAAACATGAACATCTTTGTAATTATATATCTCAAGGTGGTATAATAAAATTTTTTAAAGTAAATAATATACAGGACAATTTTTCTAGTAAAAAATGTACAGCTGCCTTTTCTTTTATATCAAAATGAATGAGGAAAAATGGTATACTATATGATTATAGTTCCATTGTCCCATTAAGTGCCCAAGAAGATTTTCCCAACAAAGAGTAAGTATGCATGGAGAAATGCTAATCACTTTGAAGTTTGTAGCACTAATGACCTGCTTAAACCATAAACCTGTGAGATTGAAGGTTTTGTCAGTTGTATATTTACAAAGGTGGTGTTCTCCACGCAGGGAGGCCTTCAGAGTTTGTATACATTTTCTCTGAAAGCTACCAAGGATGTTTCTTTTGAAGAGCACCTGTTAGTTCAGTAGGCTCTTAACCAGCATGAATCTTAACCCATGGGATTCTCGTGACTCTCCAGCTATAATCCACATTTTTAAAGTGTGTCAACTTGGGTTCAATAACTCACAAGTCAAGAAAAAATCTTTTAATATTTACTTGTCAAAACAGAATGACATATCAAAAATACAGTCAATCTGACCCTATCAGTATCTCAATTTAACTCTAGAAAGTGTCAGTAATCCTTTGGGGAAGCATATTCCATAAACCTATCTCTCTCAATGGTCCCCAAAATACAAAAATTTACATAACCTCCTGGAACTGTTTCACTAGTGAGTCAGCTAACCTGAAACCCAATGATGCCTATAAAGGAAAATGTAGTTGTTAAATCTTTGTAATTATAAAGCATAGAAATTCAATGTATTTGATGATTTAGTAGACAGAGATCAATGGTATTCTCAATTCCTACAAACTTTTCTGTTTGGGATGGTTCTTGCCAATAGCCTGCCTAGCTATTTGGTCTGCCTCTTAGAAAGTTATAGACAGACAAATTAAATACATGCTCCCTTTGGAACTACAAACTGTAGAGACAAATCATTGTTGAAGATCAAAGTCTGAGTCCCTCATGTAGTTGGTTAGTTTTTTAGAAACTAATATAAATCAAGCTTCCAGATGACCACTAGAGTAATCTGGCTTCATGTTGCCCTGAAAAAAAAATCAGTGTATTCACCACCACAAAGAGGACTCAGTGTAGAGGGGTTCATGTTATCACTGCACAAGAGACCTATAAATCCTCCTCAAAAGTAGTTGATTATGTTAAAGTGAGGAGAAGCATCATGAAGGATGTTACTTCACCCCTGTTCTCTCTGGAAGAAAGGTTTAAGAATGTTCAACCTTTTAGAATGAGTAATTCTTCACCATTGTCAAGATTTGTTCAGGTAAATAGTTACTATCTAATTCATCAGTTGAGACTAGTGACACTGTTATGGGCAATCCACTTGCAGTCTGACTACAGTGGGCCGTATACTGAGAAAGAAACTTAGCCACGGACTGATAGTCAAGGTGTCCTAGCAACCTTTTGTATGCCTTCATTCCAAACATATGAGGGTGTTTCTGACTGCTGTGATAGGCTTATCACTGAGTGCAACTATTCATAGAAAGAAATATCTCAGAGCACTTAATTGCATATATAAGACCCTGAGTTTGGTTCCTGGAAATTGAAACAACATGTAAAAAGAGAGTGATAAAGACTACATAAAATTGCTTTTAAAATTCAGGATTTCCTCCTCAGCATACCTAACATGGCATTTCTATCTTCTTAACAGAAACCCCAGAGTGATTTTTTCTAGGTCTGACACAGAAAAAAAAGGCTTTTGAGAGAGAGAGAGAGAGAGAGAGAGAGAGAGAGAGAGAGAGAGAGAGATGGTTAGGGATCATACTAGTTTGGCTCTCTGAATTATCTCATTGGGTTATCATGTATGAGGTAATGAACATTCTGCTCTTTACAGCTCTCTACCATTGTCAAAGTAAGGCAAAATGGTAAAGTACACAGTCGCTTTTTGTAATCTAAAGTGGCAATGTACACAGTATGTTTTTATTGAAAATGACCAATTTACAATTGACTATCAAAAGATAGTTGAGTGACTAAATAATTGACTAAACAAAAGGTCTGGATAAGAAAGGAAAATGAATAAAGGGAAAATATGGGACCTAAAGGTATTGGAATAGGCTCCTTAAATTAGTAGTAGTAGTTGCTGGCCTGGTGGCCTTTATTCAGGGAGGAACTTGAGAGGAAAATAATATTTTTATCCTATTTGCAACCTCTTTAGAACATTTCTTGTCACTTGTCACTTGTCTTCCGGTTATTCATCGATTTGCTTGAGCTGGCACCAGAACATCTCCATTTGTTGGGAATGAGGTCTATTATTGTTACTGTTTTTGGCATAGCAAGTATACCCACGGGTAGATTGCCAGTCTCTGCCATGGCTTTAGGTTCACCCTAGGGTCCCTGTCTTTTTATGTCAGACCATCAACCATCTAGGGGCCACAGGCAGAGGCCAGGATGTGGATAGCCTGTCTCCCTGCCAATGCAGCCGGGTAACTAGATATTTTGTTTAGTCAATTGTTTAGTCAAATAATGTAAATCCCACTGGGAAAATGAGTAACACTTCCTTTTGGGCTCCCAACCAGACTTCTCATATAGAGAAACTGGCTATCAATTTGCCTTCATCTCCAAAGCAAGGTACCTTTCACCTTGGCAAAACAAGTTTGTAATACCCAAGATTCCAGAAAAATTGTTTTAGATGCATATGAGACAGTGCCAAGAGAAAGCACAGAGATGAGTTGTTTCCAGGGACTAGACCATTTATGAATAGATTATTTTAGTATAAGAATATAAGCTCATATTGTGGGGCTGAAAGCAGAATGAGAATGCTATTCGGTCTCCCAGAGAGGAATCGAAAGAGCTATGCTTGGAATATCACGCCTCACTCAAGTGAGAGAAGGAATCGGAGTTCTGACCTCCGTCGCTATTCCAGAATCAGGGACGCTGTCTCATTTGCCAAGGCATCGAAAATCAAATGGGCTGGACAACCGCTGGACTAGAGCCATTACCGACTGGATCCCACTGGATGTCAAAAGATCACGTGGCCGGCCACCTACAAGATGGTCAGACTTCCTTGTAAAGACCCTGAAGGAACGGTTTGAGGCTCTTCAAATTCCTGAATCAACCAGATGCCGTTGGGCTACATTGGCAAGTGATAGGGTCCAATGGAAATGTTACTGGCGCAAATCGATGAATAACGGATTCAAGTGATTCAAGTGATTAAGTGATTGTGGGGCTAAGAAAATAATAGCTCATATAGAAAAAAGTGCTGCAAAGATGGCATGAGTACAATTGCTGATTGTGAGTATTTTGTAACTAGAATAATTGAAACATGGAATACCTAGTTATTTAGTAAAAGAGTTTTAGAAAAAACTGCAAGTGTTCTTTGTCAGATGTCCATATTCCTTAATACCTAATTCATCTCATATTTGATCTATGGAAAAAATTCTCTGGCATAAGCACAAAAACATTATGGAACTGGATTGTGAAAATGGTACAATGGCTAAGGCTCTTACTTTGCATAGAGCTGACCTTGGTTTTAATCCTCTGCATGCCATATAGTTCCCTGAACACAGGAAGTATGTGATCCCTGAGCACAGAGCCAGGAGTAAATGTAGCCAGGAGTAGCTGCAAAACATACAAACACACACAATTAAATATCATGCCTCCCACAAACCTCTCATTTTTGGATTTTTTTTTCTCTAAAGCTTGAAATTTACAAAAGAATTATATCACATTCTATCCCCCAAGCTTAGTGCCCAGCCCCACTTAGGACACATAGTTAAGAAGCTGTGTTCAGATATATGTTGATACCTGGAGCACTGGGAACTATTCCCTCCTGGATTCCTGGAAGGATTCCTGAAAGGTACCGATCATCCTTGATAGTACGCCAATCACCCTTGCAGTGCGAACCACAGTGCTGTCAATAGCATGGGTGATTTTCCGCTCAAAATTAATAGGTAATCCACAGAGAACAGTGAATCATAGACACAATTCACAGTCAATTTTCACCATTTTGGATTCTTTGGAAGAGAGAGAATAGTGCACAGCTAGACAATGTACTGTAAACTAAGTCATACTCCAACCCTTCTCTGCAGCCAAATAGCCTTACATCACCAGGCAACTGCTATCTCACAGAAAAACATCAACATTTTTATTCTCAATGTGTTGTTTGCTGAGCCAAATACCCAGTTGAACCACTATCGAGTTCATTCCTTATTAAGTCCTTGCTCTTTTGGGGGGGAAGAAAAACCATTTCCTGAGTACCTAGGGGAGGAAGTAGAGAAGGAGGCTCGGGCCCCAAGCACAAGCTAGGCCACTTTCCATTCTCTGTCTCTAAATTAAAACAGGCTGCCAAGGTGTGAAAGTGTGTGAATTATTATTTTCCTAGCATTAAACACTTGATTTAAAGCATATTCCCTTTGAAGGAAGGTATAATTTGGGAATTATTTCGAGTCTCTAAGTGGTTAGAAACTGGGTTTTGCCAGATTTCTAGCTGTAAGCGAAAGTCAGCCTCTGATAAGAAGCTGTTGTACTTTTATTGATGCAAAGGAGGTAAGTACTCTCTTGGGGTTTCTCAGTTCAAGAGCATTCTAGTTGTTATTTGCAAACTGCAGTGTGCATTTCCGAATGTTTTCAGATACATTAGCCCCATGTAACTGGGTTCTCGTCAGAGGAAGTTTCTGAGTACCTAGGTGAAGCTTCAATGACATATGGTTGGAAAACGGTTTTGTGAGACAGAGAAACTTCCCTCCACTACCTTTTCATCTGCAATATTGAATTATAAAATAAATCACAGAACCAAAATAGATAGACTATCCAACAGAGAGACATGAAGCCACATTACAAAGTCAATTTCATATATGGGATCCCGTGCTGAATCATTTAGCTATTTAGGAATACATTTCACAGCTAACTCATCCTGGCAGGCCCAACGGGATGCAGTTCCTCCCTAAAATAAATATGGAGTCATCAAACAGGCATCTCTGTGACAATTAACTGCTGGGCTTGAAGGAACTTTTGCTTGGCTTTTCAAAGCAGTGGAACAAAAGGAGTGTCTGAGAATCACAAACACAATCTGCATATGGTAACAACTTTTTGCAAGAAAAAATCAATGTTGTATAAATAGACTTTATTAGTCCTCTTTTTTACTGCTCTCAGTACAGTTAAGAAATAAGAATGTGAGGCCAGAGCAGCAGTACAGTGGTTGAGAGCTTGCCTTGCATGTGGTCACCTGGGCTTGAACCCTGGTACCACAGATGGTTCCTAAGTACTGCCAGGAATGACCCCTGAACAGTGTCAGGAGTAAGCCCTGAACACTACAGGATATGCTACCCACAAACTTCCAAAAAAAATAGGGGAAAATGTCTACATAGTTGACTTTATAGGGAAACTTACTTTAAAAAAGAAAAAAGGAAAAAAAAATGAGACAATAGTATAGAGACATCCCTAATTGTATTAAATAGACCCTGGAATCTATAAATGTAAGTTCCTATTGCTATGCATTTTTATGTTTTTAGTCAATTTATATAATCTACTTGGGATTCTTTTATAGTAGTTTCAAGAAGGAATGGTACAAGCCTCTTATCAAGTGTCTGAAACTATGGAAAACTGAGCTATATTTTGGAAGTAAAATTGATAAAATTCAGTTACTAATTGAATGTGACATTTAATATTAGCATGAAAGCAAGCATGTTTTCCTCTTTCTGGCACAAGGAATAGGAAGATGAGAGTGCTATACACATCATTTACATAGAAGCGAAACAAGTTGTGAAGTATCGATTTTACTAATAATCTTAAATTTAATAGAAGTCAAAAACAGAGGTAAATGACCCTGAGCTATGAAAACAGCACCTCTAAGCTTCATTCTTAAGCTACATACCAATTTTTCCCAACACAAGCTCTAAGCTTTTGCTTTTGGATTGACCCTCAGTTACAAGTCCTAAAACTACCTTATTGCATGTTTTTAGCAGTTTGGAAATAGTACATGAGAAGGTCAGAGTCTATGTAAAGATACACATAGCAAAAGAAATCCTGCAGCACCCGAAGGAAAACTGTCCTACAAAAAGAAGCAATGGGGGGGAGCTCATTATGAATTTCCAATCTTAGAAGAAATTTAAGTGAGCTATTACCTCACTTAAGGTTCATGGCCTATTATGCCTTTTAATATTAAAAAACCATGTGGTTGTTTTGTTTATCAGAAACTTAAAGATAAGACAACAAGTATGCAAAGAGATCATGCCATTTTCCAAAAACCTAGAAAATATGACTATTTCTAATTTCACAAATATGTGTGTTTAAGTCCAAAAGCTGACTATGTTTCTCTGTGAATTGCACAGTGAAAATTTGGGATAGTAGTGAAACCTGTCTAAAACAAAAAATTCTTCCTGAACAATTAAGGAAGTACAATTGAAATATACACTCTCAGAAAGTAGTGGGCACCTTATCAAGTGAATTGTTCCATGAAAATTGTGCACATCGATTACATTTTTAATGGAATTATTGCAAAGGATGAGAAGAGAAGGGAATTAAATTTGTTTCTGTAGAAAACTTTGCTCAGTGAATCTAGAATCCAATCTTAAATGAGTTAGGCATAGAAAAAATATCCCCCTATTTTTAATGCGGTTTTCAATTATGGGCATTTAAAAAAAAATTTTTTTGGTCACACCCGCAATGCTCAGGTTATTCCTGGCTCTTCGCTCAGGAATTACTCCTGGCGGTGCTTGGGGACCATATGTGATGCCGGGAGCGAATCCAGATTAGCTGCATGCAAGGAAAATGCCCTACCCACTGTGCTATCTCCCGGCCCCTCATTTTTGTTTTTTGTAATAAGGTGAATGCACCAACACATTCTACTGAATAGGAATTATATACTGATGATGCTCAGGGACATATGTGTTGCAGGAGGGCCAACAAAGGTCGCCCCTTAGTAGGCAAACACTTGACCTCTGTACTCTCTCTCTCTCTGACTATACTTTCAAGCATTTTGTATCTTTCAGCTACCACTTATATGTGGATCATTGATTTCATTAAAAAGTAGAGATCTGGAGAGATTGTGCAATGGGTAGGGCACTTTCCTTGCATACAGCCAGCCTAGGTTCGATCCTCTGAGCTTGCCAGGAGTGATCCCTGAGGACAGAGCACAGATGGGCATGGCCCAAAACCAAAACAAAATCATTAAAAAGTAGTTGAATTTGTTTTGAATTTGGGTGATATGCTGTCTTAAAAAGTGAACAAATCTTTCTTGTCTTTTTGATTTTAGGAACTTAAAGTGTAAGATAAGTCATACTATCTTAGGTACTTTATTGTTCAGATCATTAATATATTTTAAAAATAAGAAATCTTCAAGAAGCTTTGAGAGGTAGGCTTTAATATGAGTGTATATATTTTGTACGTTCTATGTAGAGAATTTGTATATATACATTACATACATATACGCTCCTCCACAGCAGAGCTGCTCTGGACATCCTTGTTTGGAAAGTGCTGGTCTACAGGTTTGGTATCCAACTCCTTAGTACAGTGCTGCTAGTACCCACCATTGCTGGGGGCCGCCAGTGCCATACCCTGCAGTGCTCAAGGCCCAGTTAGGACCTTTGCTCCAGCCCTTTTGAGCAGTCCTCCTGGCCTATAAAAAAGAATTTTCAGTCTCCTCATTTTTTTTTATTGTCTTACAATGGGACCAACTAGTATTTATTGGATTAATTTTTGTTGAGTTTTTGTTTGCAGAATGTAGTTAAACACTTCAGTTTTCAGTGATCATCTAATGCTTATGTGTTTTTATGCCCTTTCCTGTTTTTCTGGATTACATCAAGGCACATTTCCTCTCATTTTAGTCTTAAACGTTTCAATATACATCACACCAAAATGGGGACATTTCCGTAAAACAATCAGAAAGCTATTTTTTTTTATCTTACTGAATTAATATGCCACCCACACGGCAGAGCCTGGCGAGCTACTGGTATTTGATATGCCAAATACCAGTAACAATTATAGACCTCATTCCCATGACCTGATGGAATTTATGTACCTGGAGCAAGCAGATGCCCTTGGGCTCTAGTAGGATGAGACAGGACTTATGGAGATGTTACTGGAGCCTGCTCGAGCAAATTGATGATGAACAAGAACACAGTGATACATTGATGATATTTAAATAATACTGAAAATTATTAATCCTGTTTAACACAGCATAATTATTGCTCTCTGATTCAACCAAGGTTGGAAATGCACGTCACCTTTTGAATTGTTAATTAATGTTTTCTCTCAATCATTACCATATTCCTTGCCCTCAGTCAAACAGAAAAGGAACTTAAACCAGAAAGACATAAATTGGTTGGTCAAAAGAAAATGTAAACTAAGAAGAACAGTAGGTATAAAAGAAAAACACAGTGGAATACTACTCAGCTATAATAACAGACAAATCCAAGTAGTCTCTGCCATGAGGACTGGAGAATACTATGCTGAATGAAGTTAGCCAAAAGAGAGACAAATACAGAATGGTCTATCACATGCATAATATAAAGAGATAGAATAAGGAAACAATGTCCAAAGGACACCCTAGTGAATGGTGTGCTATTGGAACATAGTACCCACAAAATCCTGCCAGCAACAGTTTGTAAATCATAGCAGAGATATAATAAGCATAATACCTAACCATTTAAATATTGCCCTAGCTGGAAAGGAGTTGGTAGAGAAAATAAAGTTACAAGATTCTTCATTCTGAGGATGTATGTGCACTGCTTTTTTTTGAAACAGCTATGAATAATATGTCAAAATAATTTAATAAACTTATAATGCCCAAGGGACACTAGATGCTGGAGCTCAGGTTTCATAATCAAACCAAAGTTCCCTCAAATATGTTGTGAACTAGAGACTAGGTCATGCCCTTCTCAACACAACCTGTGCGCTAGATCTTTATAGTCATCCCAAGACTTCAATATAATCTCAGGAGAGTAGAGAAAAGAAAGCTCCCAGTCATATTCTGCTCACTATTCTATAGAATGAAAAGCTGTGAGTTCAAAAAATAGAAATTTACTTGTTCCAAAGTCAAAATATATGAAATATATGAAAAAGTTTCCCCTGATCAAATATGAAGGAGACATAAAATCATATTCACTTAGGGTTTTAAAGAACTTAAAGCCCTAAAAGACAGGAAAGAAGCTATAAATGTGAAGTGGAAGATCAAACTCCACTAAGTCAAGAAAAGCCAGAAATTCCTAGCTAGGAAAGGTCATATAAAACAAGTGGGACATAAAGACACGTAGTAGGGAAATAATATATGTCTAAAGGCAACAGTCAGGGACGCATCAAATAGGACATTGGTGGAGGGAAGTGGTCACCCTGGATGGTAGAGAATGGGCTGCTGAAAGGGAGGCATAACAGCCTACCACAGAGGCATGCTGGGGAGCTGGATAGAATCTGGGAACACTGGTGGAGGAGGGCGGACACTGGTGAAGGCATTGGTGTTGGGACATTTTACACCAGAAACTCAATCATGAATAACTTGATAGCTTTGTAACTCACAGTAGTCCAAGAAAATAAATATAAGAAATAAACCAATCCTTTGATAATTAATAATACCGGGTTGAAATGGAACTTAAATGCAATCATGAAAGCTGTGTCAGGGCCGGAGCGATAGCCCAGCGGGAGGGCGTTTGCCTGTGCCGCCCGGGTTCGATCCCCAAGATCCTATATGGTCCCCCGAGTACCGCCAGGAGGAATTCCTGAGTGCAGAGCCAGGAGAAACCCCCTGAGCATTGCCAGGTGTGACCCAAAAAGCAAAAAACAAAGAAAAAGTTGTGTCTCTGCACACACAAAAAGATATTCCATAAGTATTGAGCCCATTTTTCCATATTTCTTAAACATCATCCCAAACTATGAGCTTCAAATTCTTACAAGTTTTCATGGCAAATTATAATTTTTCCAGTTGCCAAAAGACCTAGAAAAATCTAATTTAATGTGACACTTTCATGTCCAAACTACTCATGGCGAGCTGAGTTGGAACATAAAATGAAATTACAAATACATTAATCTTTTTATCCTAAGTCCTCAAAGTTTGACAAGAAAATTCACGTTACTATGTATGATATTCTGAATCGCACCTCCCAAATGTTATATTTGCCCTTATAAGTAGAGGAACTTTATGCATAGTTTACCCATAAACTTTATCCATAAGCATAACAACTAACCATTTAAATATTTCCCTAGCTGGAAAGGAGTTGGTAGAGAAAATAAAGTTACAAGAGCTTTCATTCTGAGGATGTATGTGTACTATGTATTTATTGAAATTAAATTTCAACTACTGTTTTCTCTTTGGAGGGTGAAATCCTGGATTTTAATGTTTGTATAAATGGAAGTCAACTCAATTGCGTTATTTTCCCTTATGTCATTGTGGTAAAGAGTCCTCAAAGGCAGAGATTGTCTCTCTCCATGTATATGTAACCAATACTTTCAACAAGAGGGGAGGTCTCTTTCAATTTTATTTGAATCCAAGATGACCTTGATATCAGTGAATTTCAGGAGTAAAGTGCCAGTATTAGTAATTCAATTCTTCAGTTTCTCCTTGAAGAAATTTAGCATCTTCCTATATACTCCAAATGTATTTATTTTTTCTTGAATGTTTAATGCAGTCATATACTAATTATTTTTATAATACACATGAATGCATTTTACATATAAACACCAGAACTCCTTTCTCTTGGCTCCAAAGAACAAGCAATATTTTTTCTTCTTTGGAGCTAATGTCTCCACTTCTGCTTCCTTGAAGCATTCTCCACTTACACTGCCGCATCTCAGCTATTGTCATTCCTGCACAAAATCAATTCTCTACTGTAAGACCGAAATAGCTTAATCTTGCACATAGATTCAAACTCTTCATCAACAATGAATCTCTCTACTCAGTATGTCTCTTTATGAGCAATACTTTCACTTCACCTAAGACCCAGCTACAATCACTGCCTTATTCCTCTGGTTTTCTTCACAGCTGGTTTCTTGGAGATGCATGTGTAATTATACTCTACTTTTCATAGTCCTTAAACTTCTTTATATACTGTAGTTTAGTTTCCATCATCAGAGTTCTTTCAAACTTCTTTCTTAGTATATTGGGTAAATATTTGGACTTTCCATGCTTTATCTCCCAGGGCCTCTTTCCAGTGTCTAATCATGGGGGGGGTACTTCTACCTTCATGGTTCCCAAGGTAATACTGTGTCTCAGTAGACTAATGATTTTAACAATTTGTTTAATATTTCATTTACAAATATTAATTTTTCTTCTTTAAATAATTGTCCTTCAGAATACTAACTTTAATTGAATCTACAAATTCTGATAAAAACCAAGACATTCATCACAAATATAATTAATTATTACTGCTCAATTCTCTATACTGACTGTTATAGAATTTTACTCTAAATATTGACCGTGTAATTAACTTATTTTTAATTGCTTCATTGCTGCTTTCGTAGCAGCCCAGATTCAATCTTAAAAATATAATAATAACAATATTAATAACAATAATAATAATGAACTGGAGAGATAGTTCAGGGGTTAATGAAGTGTGTGAGTTGTCACCTTGATTCACGTCTCTGGCACCACATTTGGTCCCCCAAATATCAGAAGAGGTCACTCCTGAGCACAAACCCAGGAAAAACAGAATAATGAAAACATTTCCTCAAGCCTGCTCATGTCCTAATTTTCCATTTATAGCTAATATAGCATCATAATCTACCTGGACATTCAGAGCAAAATGCTAGAAATATCTTGGACTTACTTTAATTCCTTCAACCTCATATTTTATCAGTCACTGATTCATGCAAGGACTTTCACCAAATCCTTCTCAAACAAAACCACTCTGCTTTGTGAGTCAGTTGTTCTAACTGATGTCTACCCTGAACAAAGCATTCTGCCTTCCAGAAGAAACCTTCCCTCATGCACTAAGCATGTTCTTCATATTAAAATATTAAAATTTTCTCTTCTGCTGAAAAAATCCTTGGTGCCTTCAGGACAAATTGAATCCCTTTGATCTTTATAAGCAAAATTTATTACCGTCTAACTCTCTATTGCTCTATCTATACAACTGCAATTCCAAAGTTCTATCCTGCAGGTTCTCTCTAATGCACTTAAATGACTTGTGGGTTCCTTCCTGATATATAAACAAACTGGTATTTTCTTTCAGACATAAACTATCCTTGACATAAACTATCCTTTCCATAAGGAATTTGTTCTACCATGATGCTTTAGTCGGGTGAACTGCTACTTATGCTTTCTGGTTCTGCACAAATGTTGCCACTTTTTTGTTCATTCTTTAAGTTCCTGCATTCTCCATCCCACTGAAGAATGAAAGTTTCTATTTTTGCTTTTGATTTTATATGGCTCTATCAACAGTTATCAGTTGTATTATAAATCATTATGAGTCAACCTCATAGATGATAGATTACCAACTTCAATTATTCAACAAACATATTTATCTGTTGTTAAAAATTCTGTTTACTTGCTTTATCAGGCACTAGTCTAGACTCACGGGGTAAATCACCTGAGAAGCAAAGATTTCATTCCAACAAAGCTTAATTTTAGTGAAGGAAAAGAAAGACAACACACATTATAAATAATCTTTAAAACGTGTTAAAAAGAGCAAGTTAAAGGAAATGAAAATGGATAAACAGGAGAGGGTAAATGATCGGTGTTAGGTTTAAGCAGGTAGAACAGCAGCCAACTATTTATCAAGTAAAAAGCTTAGAGAAGGTAGAGGAGCCAGTTGTTAAGATATTGGCTGGGGGCAGTGTTGCCAACAAAGAAGTACTCTGTCATGACAGAATCTGTCTAGAAGAGGAAGGAAGAGACAAGTTCAGAAGTGAACAGAGGCTGTATCTTGGGATACCTTGTAGTCTCCAGTATGTACTTGAGCTTGGTTAGGGTTGAAATGGATGACAAGAACATTGTATTTGGCAGAAGAATATACCTTGATACGGATACTAAATACATATTAAGGATATAATCAGGAAAGTAAATTAGAAAGGAATTACTGCAATGCAGGTAAGGGATGAACAATGATGGAAGGAAGGAAGGAAGGATGGAAGGAAGGAAGGAAGGAAGGAAGGAAGGAAGGAAGGAAGGAAGGAAGAAAGGAAGGGAGGAGGGGAGGAAGGAAGGAGGGGAGGAGGGAAGGAAGGAAGGAAGGGAGGGAGGGAGGAGGGGAGGAGGGAAGGAAGGAAGGAAGAGGGGAGGAGGGAAGGAAGGAAGGGAAGGAAGGAAGGAAGGAAGGAAGGGAGGGAGGAGGGGAGGAGGGAAGGAAGGAAGGAGGGGAGGAGGGAAGGAAGGAAGGAAGGAAGGAAGGAAGGAAGGGTGGGAGGAGGGTAGGAGGGAAGGAAGAAATGAAGGAAGGAAGGAAGGAAGGGAGGGAGGGAGGAGGGTAAGAGGGAAGGAGGGAAGGAAGGAAGGCAGGAGGTAAGGAAGGAAGGGAGGGAGGAAAGACAGGAGGGAAAGAAGGGAGGAAGGAAGGGAGGAAGGGAAGGGAGGGAGGGAGGAAGGAAGGAAGGAAGGAAGGAAGGAAGGAAGGAAGGAAAGAAGGAAGGAAGGAAGGGAGGGAGGGAGGGAGGGAGGGAGGGAGGAAGGAAGGAGGAAGGACCGGACGGAAGGAAGGAAGGAAGGAAGGAAGGAAGGAAGGAAGGAAGGAAGGAAGGAAGGAAGGAAGGAAGGAAGGAAGGAAGGAAAGAAGGAAGGAAGGAAGGGAGGGAGGAAGGGAGTGAGGGAAGGAAGGAAGGAAGGGAGAGAGGGAAGGAAGGAAGAGAGGAAGAGAGGAAGGGAAGAAGGGAGGGAGGGAGGAGGGAGGAAGGGAGGGAGGGAGGAAGGAAGGAAGGCAGGAAGGAAAGAAGGAGGGAAGGAAGCAAGGAAGGCAGGCAGGCAAGCAGGCAGGCAAGCAGTCATGCAGGCAAATCTAAAGCAAGGAGTTTGAAAGATGTATGAAGGAGAAAGCAGAAAGAGTGCAATGGAGAGAAGTAACTAACTAAATGGTGGGGGAAAAACAATGTAACTGCAGATTGAGAATAATGTGCTCACCCGTTATTGTGGTATTCTATTAGCTTTAGATCCAACTGTGTGTTAACTCTTTTATTACTGAAATAAACACAACTAACCTGCAGCCTTTTGACTGATCTGAGGATAGTTTCTGCTAGGTAGGCCCCCAGACTCCAGGTATGCATTTTTTGAACAATATAATTAACTCCTGAGACAGGAGTCTAAAAGAATTGAGGACAAATGTATGGCAATAAGGTGATTGGCTTAAATATATTGCTAGTCCTTTTCTCTTATCAGTTTTTCTTTGTCTTATTTTCTTGTGAATCTAGGTTAGACGTAGGTGAGTGAAAGTCTCTGTTTGCTAGAAAAATGTTTTTGTTCTCTTAGGTTGACAGAATGCTGAGAAATAAAGTGATTCCAGAGCAACTCAGGTTGCAAAGGAAGAGGCTAAAATTCAGGATAGAACAAATCTCACTAAGCCTCCTGCCTTGAAGAAACTATTTTAATTGAGTCCATACTTGTGAGCATTCAAATAACTAGCTTTAAAAAAATAAAACTTACCCTGTATTTGCAATATCCAATAAACACTTGCTTCCTACAACTTGTCACCCTGATTTTTAGCTGTGGAAAAAAATAAACTCCCTGTGTTTCTAGTAGATCATTGCCAGGTTCCCAGTTTCTTCCCTCAGCAGGCATTTTATTACAGTGTTGTTTTGCTCAGACAAAGCTTGTTAGGATATTTAATAACTGCCCTTCCTGTGTTGGAGGTTGTTATATTGATCACTTTGAGAGATAATATTTACTTTTAGCCCCCATCTATTTGTTCAGACATTCCTAATGTAGTCACAGCAATTATCAGAGCTAATTCTTGAAAGTTGAGCAATCCCAGTTCTTGGTTTCTATCTATAGGTGTTCTTTCAGTTTTACAAATAATGATTTATGAAAAGTCACCACAACCTCAGCTATAGCTTCAAAGCAAGGTTTATTATCTCCAAGATGAGCAGATAAGTTATTATGTGCTTATGGAAGGATTAGTGTGGAGAAACTTCACCACATTGTGATTTTTCTGGTTACATGGTTCAATACAATGATGGTTTAAGGAAGTAAAAGACAATTTTAGCACTGCCATTATGGAACTATATATATCATCAGGTGACAGTTATTAAAACTATGACTGATATGGAGAGCAAGTACGAGGGTTAAGGCATTCGCCGTGCATGCAGCCAACCTGATTCAATTCTTGGCACTGCCTATATATCTTCCATGTTTCCCCAGAATGAACCCTGAGGACAGAGCTAGGAGTGATCCCTGAGCACTGCAGGGTGCGATCCCAAAACCAAAAAAGAATAAAAAACCAATTTTCTTCTATATCACACACATAGAGTGCCATAAAACAACTTATAAGAAATATGATGATTCCCAGGTTTTATTTTCTGGCAGATATAAGCAAAGGTTACAGAGTAATAAAAAAGAGTAGGGGCGAAAACGATAGCACAGCAGGTAGGGAATTTGTGTTTCACGCGGCCAACCCGAAGTTCTATCTCCGGCATCACATATAGCCCCCTGAGCACTTCCAGGAGTAATTCCCTGAGCGAGGAGCCAGGAGTAACCCCTGAGCATTGCCAGGTGTGACCACAAAAAGCAAAAAAAGAAAAATAAATAAGAGTAGTATAAAATTAATGTCATTATTCTATAACCACAATTTTGTCTGAAATTTTTGTGCACATATGTCGGGCGCTCGCTGGGGTCCCCGACAGTGCCGGGAAGCGAAGTTCCCTTCTACCTCCGGCTGGCGAGGAATGGATGAACACTCAGGAATCTGGATGCAGTTTTAAAGGCTTTACTTATCACAGGTTCTGGCATACAAATCAGCAAAAAGGAAAAACCCGATGCTTAGGATTCCAGGCTAGGAACTCCAGCCACGTGTAGGCCAAGATGGCGACCACCACGTGTAAAAACTTCCAAGGGGAATAAATGCTCACAAGGCGAGATCCCACAGGGAAGAAGACCAGGAGAGCGGGAACCGGCTAGTTTATACCCATGCAACTCAGACCTTCCTCCCATTGTTATGGAAAGCAGGGAGTGTTAAATGTCCTTAGATAATCCCTCCCTGCACCTCACCTAGGCCCTTTAGTGTGCTAATGCAGCGGGCCCTTAAAGGAGTCCTGCAACACACATAGTTTTTCTATGATACAATTGTTCACAACTTTTAGGTTGAACTCTTACTGCTCTTTTAGTGAGACATATGGGTTGATGATCAATAGATAAATAAATGAATGAATACACTAATATCCTCCTAAATGTGTTGGTGGTTTTCTTGCCTCTTTCTCTTTTTCATTATAATTAATTCTAAACCAAAATTCAAGTTTATACTTCTCTGGAAATATTTACACTACCTCATTTTCCTTAGTATGACAGAAAATGAAGTTCTATTTTGTTAACATGATGATAAAGAACTTCTTCTGCTCCCAAACTCCAGGTCATGCCTTCCAATTTATTCCAACTGGTATAGGGTTAGTTTGAAGATGGAATTCCACTTCCACCCACTTCAAAACAAACCCCCTTAATCTTCATTTGTTAGCATTTTTAAATAATTACTAGGACTTAGGAGACAACAAGAAGAAGAACAACAAAATAATATCAAAAAGAATATAAGCAGCAGCAGTAGTGGTACTAGCAATATTAGTAGTCATTGCAGCAGTAGAAAGAGTGGTGGCAATATTAATAGTAGTCGTAATATAAATAGCAATAATAGTGATATAAATGACATTTATTCAGTTGGTATAGGTTAATAAAGAAAGTGGGTGCAAGTCCATATATCTGGGTTTTAATCATATTGCTTCAGAATTTATTTTTATTTTTATTTTATTTTATTTTTGCTTTTTGGGTCACACCCAGCAATGCTCAGGGGTTTCTCCCTGGCTCTGCACTCAAGAATTACTCCCTGGCGGTGCTGGGGGGACCATATGGGATGCTAGGGATCGAACCTGGGCCAGCACAGGCCTGCTGCATGCAAGGCGAATGCCCTACCGCTGGGCTATCGCTCCAGCAGCCAGAATTTAAAGTCTAAGGAAAATTGTTTACTCTCTCTGGATCTCAGGATCTTGATCTCTAAATTTGGAGTAATGCTCAATCTCATACTGTTGTTGGGAAGAGAAAATTATTGCTAGATGTAAGTAGTATTTGGGACATAATAAATGCTCAAAAAAACTGATTATATATTTATTATATAGCATTTTTTATTTTTATTAAATTATTTCAATACCCTTTGAAGTAGAACCTAGTATTTTCTTGCCAATTTAAAGTTGAGGAAACTAAAGTAAGATTTGCTTCTCATCAGAATTGAATCGAACTGTTTAACCAAAATTTATACATCACAGAACTGATTAGACTGTTACTGAAATCCAGATACTTCTAATCACTAAACTTGCCTCTTAACCCGTGTGATTTAATTGCTCCCAAATTCACTAAAACTATTGCCTTTCATGTTGAAATGTCTTTGGTCATTCCATCATTATCAATAACATTTATTGTTCATATACTTATTTTATAGTATCACTTGTATTACTTGTCTTCCTGTTGTTCACCAATTTGTTCAAGCAGGTACCAGTAATATCTCCATATATCCTGTCACATGCTAGTGTAGCCCAAGGGCATCTGCTCACTCCAGGGACATAAAGAGAGCCTCAAACCATTCCACCAGGTCATGGAAATGAGGTCTATAATTGTTACTGGTATTTGGCATATCAAATACAACATGGGTAGCTTTCCAGGCTCTGTCATGCAGGTGAGATACTATTTTATAGTAACATTTGAATTGATTACTAAATCTCTAAGTAAATATCTTGATTTTTAAAATTGGGTATTAACTGTTACTTTGCTATTTGAAACATCTCATACATTGCTATAAAAAAGCATTTTTATACTATTAGGGGCAGACCATGACTTGTAAATATGAGACTCTGACTTACAAAATATTAGTTAAATAAGCATGCTCATCAGATCACTGCTGTTGCTTGTTTGAATTTGGGCAATGAATCTTCATGGTTTTAAAAGGATGTCAGTGGTTTTGCTATATACAAATAACGAAAGAAAGGGATATTAAGGAAACAATTCCATTCACAATTGTGCCACAGAAAATCAAATGCCTAGGAATCAATTTAACCACGTGTGTAAAGGACGTGTACAAAGAAAACTACAAGACACTGCTCCAAGAGATAAAAGAGGACACTAGAAAATGAAAACATATTCCCTGCTCATGGATGGGGAGAATCAACATTGTCAAAATGGTAATACTCCCTAGAGCTCTGAACAGATTCAATGCAGTCCCTATAAGGATGTCCATGACATTCTTCAAAGAAATTGACCTCCTGAAATTTGTATGGAACAATAAACCCCCCAAGGATAGCTAAAGCAATCCTCGGAAAAAGAAGATGGGAGCCATCACCTTTCCCAACTTCAAACTGTAATACAAGGCAGTAGTAATTAAAACTGCATGGTATTGGAATAAAAACAGACCAGTGGACCTATGGAATAGAATTGAGTATTCTGACAGCCAAACTCAAACACATGATCATTTAATCTTTGATAAAGGCGCAAAGAGTCTAAAATGGAGTAAGGAAAGCCTCTTCAACAAGTGGTGTTGGGAAAACTGGGCAGCAACATGTAAAAAAATGAATTTGGACCTGTGTCTAACATCATGCACAAAAATCAGATCAAAATGGATTAAAGATCTCAATATCAGACTTGAATCCATAAAGTACATTGAAGAAAATATAGGAAAAACCTTCCACGACATTGAAGCTAAAGGCATCTTCAAAGGTGAAACATCACTAACAAAGCAACTAGAAGAAAAGATAAACTTATGGGACTACATGAAACTAAAAGCTTCTGCACCTCAAAAGATACAGTGACTAAGATACAAAAGCAGTCCACAGAATGGGAAAGAATATTCACCCAATACCCATTTGATAAGGGGTTAATATTCAGGATATATCAGGCACTGGTAGAACTTTACAAGAAGAAAACAAACAACCCCATCAAAAAATGGGGAAAATAAATGAACATAAATTTCAGGAAGGAAGAAATTCAAATGGCCAAAAAACATATGAAAAAATGCTCATCATCACTAATCATCAGAGAGATGCAAATCAAAACAACAATGAGATACCACTTTACACCACAGAGACTGGCACATATTCAAAAGAGCAAGAACAACAAGTGCTGGCATGGATGTGGGGGAAAAGGGGACACTCATCCATTGTTGGTGGGAATGCCGGCTGGTACAGCCTTTCTGGAAAACAATATGGACATTCCTCCAAAGACTAGAAATTGAACTCCCATTTGACCCAGCCATACCACTCCTGGGAATCTACTCTGGGAAACCAAAAATACTCAGTGGAAACACCATCCCTACTTTTATGTTCATAGCAGCATTGTTCACAATAGCTAGAATCTGGAAGCAACCAGAATGCCCGAAAATCGATGACTGGATAAAGAAGCTTTGGTACATCTACACAATGGAATACTATGCAGCTGTTAGGAAAAATGAAGTTATAAGATTTCCCTATAAATGGATGAACATGGAGAAGATTATGTTGAGCGAAATTAGCCAGGAGACAGATACAGAATGACTGCATTTATTTGCATGGCATAAATATATATGTACATATTATGATACCAATATCCAAGGTAAAGTGAAACATATATCAGGAGGTCTTGTCAAACATAATCAGGAGGTTTGAAATTATTACAAACGTGTGGGATTCAGAGGCTAGGTAAGACAGAAAATGGAACAGTGTGCTAATAATTGTTGAGGGTACTAATGCCAACCTAGAACTGAGCATTAAATAGAGGCAAAAAGATACACATGACAACCCTTTTATGTATGTTCTGTAATCCATAGTCTGTAAGGGAAGGAAAAGAGAAAGAGAGAGAAAGGGAAAGAAATAAAAACCCTGCCATGGGGGCGGGCTGGGGAGGGGGAGGGGAGCCGGGGCGTTGGTGGTGGGAGATGGGCACTGGTGGCGGGATGGGTGCTGGAACACTGTATGACCAAAACCCAAATATGAACTTTTTAATTGTATATCTTTGTAATTGTAAAAATAAAAAAAAATTTTTAAAAGACCCTGAATAAAAAGGAAAATAAAAAAAAAAAGGATACTTTTTTTTCAGTGGCTGTGCCTTTGACTAATACCTGACATTACTGCCTTGATACAATGTTCAATGTGATGTTGGTGGTACTGCTCAAAGTCGTGTTTCTTATCTGAATTATCTCAAAAAATATGTTAACAAAATATCACACTGGTCTGCCTCATATGAGTAATAAGTTTCAAATTAGTAATGTACTTGAAGGAATTTCCCAAAAAGGGGAAAAAGGAACCCGACCATCTCTGAGGGTTATCACTCATGTGAGCTTCTTAATTCTAAATTGTGGACATCACCGTAACATGTATTTTCTTCATAAAGTGCATTCAATCACAACTATAAATTTTTAAGTTGCTTCCTTTAAACCTTAATTAAAGTTACTGGGCGTGCAACAATAAAATGAAAACAACCAAGCTGTCTTGAACTGTGATTCATGTGTTTTTCTCAGGTTCACTCGCCAACTTGTTCTTTACCAATTAAACTTGCTCTGGGGCAAGTATCAGCAATACTTGCAGAAAGATGCAGATTTCCAGGGTTCCTCCCTTCATAAATCAGGATATAAATCTTAAAAAGTTCATTTAGTGATGTGTGAGCACAACATAGATCAATCAATGCCAGAGAGTCTCAATTACAGTGGTGGCTAATTTGAATTTACACCTGAAAAAACAAGCTATTACTAGATTTTTTGTGATGTTCAAGTCCACATCAAAATCAGGCGTGGAAAGTCGCAGGATTCACAAAAGTTCCAGCTTAGGGGTCATGAACCTATGTTATGTGGTCACCACCAGTAACTAGAGGCATTCAAATACACTTTCTAGAAAGTGATGCTGATACATAATGGAGGCCATTCTTAAGTTCAAAGATTTTTTTTAAAAAATAGCAGCATTATTAGAGTAACTCATCTACTAGTACCTAGGGGCATATAAAAGGGAAAGAAGCAATTAGATGATGAATGCAGAATGTATAAGTGGGTAATTTTTCTGAAAATAAACTCTTTTCAACATGTAGGAGGTCACAGACTATCTGGGAGAATTACTGGTCTACCATGTCCACAGGGGTTCTGCTTGTGCACAGCAATGATCTCTGGGAGCATTGTTCACACGGTGTAGTTCAAGTGAGTTAATGAAGCAAAATTTTAATTCATTAAATAATTCACACACTTTTGAGGCACTATTATTGTCAACAATCCCCTTATTCCCATGTAATATTGGAGCCTAAAGGCTCATTACCATTTTACCAAACCAGAACTTCTATCACTTCAAATTCGTCCACTGAGAAACAGAGCAGGGACCAAAAAAATAATTTTAAGTATTTTTGCTTTATTTTCTTCTCCACAAATTTAATTCTTCTTTCAAAGGAATGTTTATATGGGGTCCCAATGGGTATTTTAGGCTGGTCAAGTCCACAGAAGCAGTAAAAGGAGTACAAAGGCAATTATCCACATAATTTGGGATAATTTGCTTCTACCTGAACTGTAATTGAGACAATAATGGGAATGAGTGTTCCAGGAAGACATTAATTGCATCTGTGTTGTTCACTTATATAAGGCAAGTTTTCTGAGAGAATTTTTTTCTATTTTGCTATGCTCCAAGCTCTTTAGCAGGCAGGCATGCAACAGGTGCTCAACAGATATTCTTTGATAAAAGGATCCCAATTATTTGAAGCCATAATTAAAATACGTAAAAATTTAATACCTGGAGATGTGTCCTAATTGCTCACAATATTTTCATTAGCCCTAAATGTAGAAAATGAATTGAATTTTTTGGTGTACTGGGCATTTGCAATTATTTTTGTTTTGTTTGAAATTTTCATTTCCATTATTACTAGCATATCAAAGTTTTGATTTTGTTGAGACTGAAGTGGTCATCAAAGCCCTAGCCAAACAGGATGATCAAACTTAATATATCAAAATCTTTCGTGAGCTATATTATGGATTCACCACCAGCATTTCACCATTCTACAAGGAAGTGATAATTGATGTTTAATGATAATTGATGTTTTGGTGAAATGGTATCACAGGGTGATACCATTTCACCAAAACTCTTCAGCGCCACCCTCAAGAATATCATGCGACAATTATAATGGGAAGGAATGGGAGTAAAGATAGACAGTCGGCAACTACACCACCTCCACTTCGGTGATGACATTGTTCTAATAACACCAAACATTTTCCAAGTGGCGCAAATGCTGACTGATTTCGACCGTGAATGTGGAAAGGTAGGTCTACAGCTGAATCTCAACAAAACAATGTGAAAAATGAACTAGTTTCAGATGCTCTAATCACTCTCAATGGAACAAACATCTCTGAATACAGCAGTTATGTGTATAGGTTGAGAACTCAACGTAAAGTCTAGGTTGAGTCTAGGTTGAGAACTAGGTTGAGAACGTAATATCTAGGTTGAGTCTAGGTTGAGAACTCAATGTAATGAATAACATAGCACCTGAGCTGTGAAGGAGCTTAGAACCTTCAAGAGTGTCAAAGAAATAACTAAAAGGATCAAGAGCCTCCGGCTCCAGGCTCATCTCTTCACTCCACCATTCTCCCTGCATTAACATACGTCTCAGAGTCTTGAGCCACACGAAAGCAGCATGAGAACACTATTTGGGTCTCCCAAAGAGGAATCAAAAGAGCTATGCTTGGAATATCACACCTCACTCAATTGAGAGAAGGAATCCAGAGTTCCAACCTTCATCGATGATCGAGATCAGGGACTCAGTCTCATGTGCCAAGGCATCGAAATTCAGATGGGCTGGACATGTAATGAGACTTGGAGACTGCTGAACTAGAGCCATTACTGACTGGATCCCACGGGATGTCAAAAGATCACGTGGCCACCCACCTACAAGATGGTCAGACTTCTTTGTCAGGACCCTGAACAAACAATTTGAGGCTCTTCGTATTCCTGAGCAAGCAGATGCCATTGGGCTACACTGGCACATGACAGGGACAGATGGAAATGTTACTGGCACCCAGTCAAGCAAATCAACAAATAACGGGATGTCCAGTAATCAAGTAATTATTATTATACTAACTATTCCAGCTTTCCATAGTTTAAGAGCATAAGAAAAGATGAAATAATTGGAAGAATTTAGACACTGAAGTCAGTCAAGCTTTTCCTGCGCCAGGGCATTTTGAAAATCTTGGTCAAGTTAATGACATGCTGACTTACTATTTGTTAAAGACATATAAAATGTAGAGAAGATGTTTGTAAGAATATAGAATTCCAATGTGGTGATACAACTGCAATCTCTGTCTGGCATTCAAACATATATAATATTATACTAATACTAACATTATTATTAAAATTATATGAATTATTAACTAAATTATTAATATAATTAATTAGACTCACAGACATGGGGCAGAGCTGCTACTGGCTCTCCCTGTGCCCAGCCACTCACGAGGCACCCAGGAGGGATGGTGGGTTCTAGCCCTGGCCCGCAGAGCCTTGCAACAAGCCAGATAACCCCCACTCCATGAGGCCCTCCATTTTCCATATCCGGACTTCCTTCTCGTCAGAACTCCACCCAGCAGACCAGCCTATCACAGCCTGGCTCATCAATAAATGCTGGATTTCAAGATGACTATAAGAGTATGCTACCCACACGGCAGATCCTGGCAAGCTACCCGTGTTGTATTTGATATGCCAAATACCAGTAACAATTTTAGACCTCATTCCCATGACCTGATGGAATGGTTTGAGACTCTTTATGTTACTGGAGCAAGCAGGTGCCCTTGGGCTCTACCAGCATAAGACAGGACATATGGAGATGTTACTAGTGCCCGCTCGAGCCAATTGATGATGTACGGGAAGACAGTGATACAGTGATTAATATAATTATATTATTTATAAAACTAAAATTATTAAAATTATATAACTAAATATAAAATTATTTGGTAAACACATCCTGAGTGAATATTCACTGTATCACTGTCTTCCTGTTCATCATCGATTTGCTCAAGCGGGCACCAGTAACATCTCCATATGTCCTGTCTCATGCTAGTAGACGTCAAGGGCATCTGCTTGCTCCAGGAAAATAAAGAGCCTCAAACCATTTCATCAGGTGATGGGAATGAGGTCTAAAAATTGTTACTAGTATTTGGCATATCAAATACAACACGGGTAGCTTGCCAGATTCTGCCATGCAGGTAGTGTTGGGCGCCATTTCGTGCTGGACTCCGAGCATGCGCAGGGTCCTGTGTCCCGCACATGTGCAGAGTCCCTGGCATGGTGTGATTGGGCTTTGTCCAATCAGGGGCATGTTTTGTCAGCTCGTACGAGCTTGTACGAAGCTCTTATGACCTGCGCTGGCCAATGGGAAGTGGACACGTCGACTTGTACCATTTGCGCCAGCCAATGGGAAACGGACACTCCAAATAGCACTATATAAAAGCAGCTTGCACAAAGGGTCGGGTACTTTTCGCCATCATAAATTTCAAACTAAAAGAGGCTCCAGTAAAGCGTGTTCTGAGAAGAATCCTGTTGTGGTCGTTCTTCACCACTGGCGGTCAAGGGCATCCCACAGGGTAGCATACTACAGGGTAGTGAATATTGCTGCAGGTAATTGTCCATAATCTCATATATGGTACAAGTCAGAAAGCATAATAGGGGCCAGAGGGATAGTACAGTAGATAGAACTGTTGCCTTGAACACGTGTTCAACCTGCTGTTGATCCCTAGCTTCCCATATGGTTTCCTGAGCACTGCCAGGAATAATTTCTGAGTGGAGAGCCAGGGATAATCTCTGACCATTAATGGGTGTGAAGAAAGAAAGGAAGGAAGGAAGGAAGGAAGGAAGGAAGGAAGGAAGGAAGGAAGGAAGGAAGGAAGGAAGGAAGGAAGGAAGGAAGGAAGGAAGGAAGGAAGGAAGGAAGGAAGGAAGGAAGGAAGGAAGGAAGGAAGGAAGGAAGGAAGGAAGGAAGGAAGGAAGGAAGGAAGGAAGGAAGGAGGAAGGAAGGAAGGAAGGAGGAAGGAAGGAAGGAAGGAAGGAGGAAGGAAGGAAGGAAGGAGGAAGGAAGGAGGAAGGAAGGAAGGAAGGAAGGGAAGGAAGGAAGGAAGGAAGGAAGGCAAGAAGGAAGGAAGGAAGGCTAGAAGGAAGGAAGGAAGGAAGGAAGGAAGGAAGGAAGGCAGGAAGGCAGGAGGAAGGAAGGAAGGAAGGCAGGAAGGAGGAAGGAAGGAAGGAAGGAAGGAAGGAAGGAAGGAAGGAAGGAAGGAAGGAAGGAAGGAAGGAAGGAAGGAAGGAAGGAAGGAAGGAAGGAAGGAAGGAAGGAAGGAAGGAAGGAAGGAAGGAAGGAAGGAAGGAAGGAAGGAAGGCAGGAAGGAAGGAAGGAAGGAAGGAGAAGGAAGGAAGGAAGGAAGGAAGGAAGGAAGGAAGGAAGGAAGGAAGGAAGGAAGGAAGGAAGGAAGGAAGGAAGGAAGGAAGGAAGGAAGGAAGGAAGGGAAGGAAGGAAGGAAGGAAGGATGAAGGAAGGAAGGAAGGAAGGAAGGAAGGAAGGAAGGAAGGAAGGAAGGAAGGAAGGAAGGAAGGAAGGAAGGAAGGAAGGAAGGAAGGAAGGAAGGAAGGAAGGAAGGAAGGCAGCAAGCATTAGAAGTGGGAGAAAGCATCAATATGAACAATGAAAAAATGAGGCTAGTGAATGTGGTAATCTTCACCTATTCTAGTAAAATTCAATTTAACAAGATTTAGAAGCAACTTGTAAGAACTTAATACCACAAATATCCTAGTCATCTTGAGAGACATAAAACATTTTGTTTGCCCCCTTGAATCATTTTCATGACTTTTCAAGCTATGTTTTACGTAGATAATAAATTTGGGAAACAAGTCAATCTAAGGAAGATTTTATGCTACTAAACTTTTTTTCTAAGGAAGGTTTTATGCTACTAAACTTTTCTACAAAATAAATGTTATTTGTACTGAAAAGCAAGATCATAGGTATAACTTGAATTAAGTCTTTCTGATGTGCCCTGTATGTTATAGCCTGAATATGAACAGAGACTACCCATGGAAGTCAGATTCCATCATTTACCTATTGATTCATTGATTCAACCATTTATCTGGCAGTTATTTGCTCTGTTCTTAGTTCCTGCTGAGTGCTGGGAATAGAGATTGTTGATAATTTCTCTTCTCTTTCAAAAGCTGGCAGGCTTTTGCCACTCTGGAGAAACCTGTTTCTCTCTTTCTCTTTTCTCATACTTCTTTAAGTAAATCTCTTTAAATACAAACTATTTTTGCTACACTAAAAATAAAATAATATCAAAAACTGACTGAAAACCAACCCATTACAGTCCTCATTTCATTTCAACTGATTCTAAAGACAAACAGGCACCAGTGAAAACCAAATGGAAGCCCCTCCAACAAGAATGAGTCTGTCTCAACTAGGAATCGGGTTTGGGATGGTCTTTCCCTAACTTAGGTCTTAGAAGAACGCCTTTGCTGAAGAACAATGCTTGGAAGCGACCTTGGTTTGATAGTACAACTGCTTACAGTGACTTGGAAAGCAAACTGCAAGGAGGTGACTTCACTGTTTAGGGTACAAGTGTTCGGTCCTTTGCCTTCTGCCCCCCCATATCTGCTTGTCATGTTTCCTTGAATGCCTCAGAAAGAAACCTGAAGTGCTTCATCACCATGCCATTTCACTCATAACTGAATTAATGGCTGGGCTAGGCTGACAGAGATATTTGGTCATAGGAAAAGAAAATGAAGTCTCTGAGGTCTCTGGGATGCTTACCAAATACCCTACTCAGGGTTTTTGAAAAGCCATGATTCAGATTTTCTAGATTGCCAGAGAGGGTGGGGTGTCTCGCCACCACTCCAGGACTTACTAAAAAGCTGAATTTTCTGCCCATCCACCCCCCAGTCATCTGGATAGATTTGTGACCTCTATATTTTGTTTCTACCTAATTATTAAATTGTGAGCAGGATACTATAGGTGATTCGTTTGCTAACTTTCTCCATAAATTCACCATTTTTATTAAAGAACCATGATTTACAAAGGTACTGATATAACTATCAGTAGTTTTGAGTAGAAAAGGTAGAGTTAAGTTAGAGTTGAGTAACACCAATCCCCTACCAGCATCAGTTACCACCAACAGTGTTCCCAGATTCCTTCCCCACTCCACTATCTGCCTATCAACTTGACAGTCACATTGCAAAATTTCAGTTGTTGCCAACTAAATCTCATGTTTTCAGTTTTGTTGAGTCTGTGATTTGGGTACATGGCTATACCCTTCACTCATATCACTGCTATAACTGAAGCCCTGATGCTGTTAACCCATTGCTTCTCATTCTCTTCTCTCCCACTTGATTTCTTTCCTTCTCTGTCTCCTCTCCAAACAATGGGGGTCAAATGGTGAGAGGGAATACAATACACTCTTTAGAGCAACCCCAATCTGTCTCAGCTCAATCATCATTTATTGAAAGACTTGGTAGAGCATTTACTTACAAGTGGCTCCGTATTTCCTGTGCCTTGAATTCCCTCAGTGCCCTTGGGCATGTCTCAGAAATTTCAAGAACAATTCCTTCCTCAACAATCCACACAAATTGGTTTGAACTCCCTCTGCTGGTGAGTCCAGTGTATCTCCTATCTAGTTTACAATAAAAACGAATGCTGCTCTAAGGGGAGGGGGGATATGAAATGGACAGCACCTCCTGAGGGAGCATTTAACTTCATCTTTAAGAGATTATTGCTTTGTGCAAGGAAGCACTATAAAATAGAGTGAACCTTATCATTGGTTTCACTGTGGTAGAGTGAGAGTGAAGAACAGGGATTGAGAAAACTCCTGGGCTGAGATAGGCTGATGACTAATGAACTAGAAGATATCTGGGGTGTGTGATCCTTAATTGTACATTTCATTGCTTTTACTATTTTCGATTACAACTTTATAGCTGGCTTCCCTATATTTTCCACGAGCGGACACTTGGCAGAAAGAATTTAAGAAAATAACATAGAACACTCCACTTCTTTGGAAACCCTCCCCCAACCCGCGCTTTAATAGAATGTTTCCCTTTCTCCCCCTGAAGCAGTGCTTTTTCCAAAAAAACAAGCACTCTAAAAGGATAGCCAAAATGAAAAGTAACGTTTAAAGGTCTCACACTCCTTTTCTTTTTACCTTTTAAAGCCTTATATTTCAGCATAAGACCATACCACCATGCGTCATAAGATTGATACCTAATTATTACAATGAAATAATTGCAAGTAATGAAATTTACTCTTCACAGATTGTCGAGAAAAAAAATTCAGGCATATTATGTGAGGAACAGATACCAAATTTTAACAGTGTAGAATGTGTTGATTCTTACTCAATTCAAGAAGTTTGTAAGTTAGACCAGTTTAAAAGTATATATGGACCAAATATACTCATAGAAACCTAAGTGGAAAAGAAGACACAAAAGAGGGGTCAGAACCATAGTACTCTGGGGAGGGGCAACCACAGTACACTGGGGAGAGCACTTGCCTTGCTCTTGGTCAACCCAGGTTTGAGCTCAGCATCCCAAATGCCTCCCAAATCACTGCCAAGAGTGATTCCTGAGTGCAGAACCAAGAGCCCCTGAGCGCAGAACCAAGAGCCCCTGAGCATTTCCAAGCATGACCCAAAAACAAGCAAACAAAAAAATTTAGAAAAGAAGGGCATCAGCATTTACTTAGTGTTCAAGAAATAAAGCAGAATGTCTTGAATGGATCTTATAGTCAGGTCAATTTTCAAGGAAATCCTGTATTTATAATTTAGTTTCACAGAAGAGGGAATTAGCTTCAAGAGTCTTGATAAGGTCCTATGGAAAATATGTAACAAAGCTGTGATAATAAAAAATAAATTAAAAAGCTGTGATAAAACCCTAGGTCTGCTGGCCATGAAAGTATCGAATCAATGGTGGTTTCCAGAAGTTTGGGAAAGGGGTACTGTGGGAGGGAATAATCAAGAACTCGAAATGTCCAGAAGAATGAATCCTTCAAATCTATTGGACAGCATGGTCCCTACAGTTAGCAATACTAAATCCTACAATAAACTGTCGCCTGGTTTATCTTGCAAAGAGAGCAGATCATTTGTTATATGATGGTAACAATAAGACTATAAGAGGAAATATTTAGAGGCGCAACCTTTTGATGTGTTTAAGCTAAATCTGTACTACTCTTAGACTCAAGCTCTTCTTGTAAAGAGGGATAATGAGCATGGTGGGAAATGTGTATTACTATCATGGTTGATACATGTTGCTCTTAAAGAAGCCCTTCTTAAAGAAGGGCTAACTTCCAAAGAAGAAAAGGAAATGACAGGGGGTGGGGGTCAGTAGTGGGCAACAACTATGTTGGAGGGAAAAAATTTGACCTAGAGGAGGAAGTGGTGCTAAGAAGTGGAAAGTGTTATATGTGAAACCCTGTCACCAACAGTACCGTAAACTACAGTTCGAAAACATAACACACATACACACCACACACACACACACACACACACACATATGCACCCCTCCTAAAGGCAGACTGGGGCAGAGGAAAATTGGTGGAGATAAGTGACACTGGTTAATGGGTAAGTGTTGAAATAGTATGTGTTCAAAACATAACCATGAATAACTTTGTAATGGCATGGTGACTTAATTAAAAAAACCATTAAAGATTGAATAAATATGTATTATTTATTGTATATCAACAATACTGCAATACCTGTGTATTTTATGTAAAGCAAGGATGTTTTCTCTATATATAGAAGAGCATAAACCTAAAATTAGCAGTAATGGATACTTACAAGTAATTTTACTTATTCTTTGATCTATAGGAAATACTCAGGATCTACCTTCTTCTGAAATATTAGCAGATAAATGTTTTCCTTTTCCTGAAGAAAACTTACATACCAATTTTTTACTGTCTAAAAATATCAGGTCTGCTGTTATCTAATGCCTATTGATAGAAATTGAATAAATTTTCAGCATGACAAGTTAGAGCTAGAATGAGTCTAAGCCATCCTCTTTTCCATTTTCCTCAGTGATAGGAACATTGAGCTTCTGAGATCTTAACATTTTCTTACTTATATCTAACAAAGGGCTAATGTTCAAGATAATAGAGAACCCCCAATATTCCACGAGATAAAAACAAAACACTCCAACAAATATGGAAAGAAGATCAGGGCAGAAATTTTTTCTAATAGAGACATAGAGATGGTCAACAAGCATGTGAAAAAAACCATCCTCCCTATCAGGAAAATTCAAATCATAATGAAAATAAAATATTACGTCACACCACGGACAATGGTCTGTATGATAAAGGTCAGAAGAAATGATAGCTGGCTCTGGTGGAGAGGTGGAGAAAAGAGAATTCTTATTTGCTATTGATGGAAATATAAGTTGGTTCAATATCTACAATAAACCATAAGAATATTTCTCACAAAATTAAAAACTACCATATGATTAATTCCATCCTACATATCTATTCAAAACATGAATAGAGAAAATTCACAAATACATATGCACATCCATGTTTGTTGCAGCACTCAACACAGTCTAAGTACACAACATATGAGCATATACACATGGTTAATACACATATCAGTCATGTGTGGCTGATACACATATCAGAATACCACTTAGCTCCAAGAGAAGATTGTGCTTTTTCTACAATGGGAGTAAAACTAGAAGAGTTCATGCTAAGCAATATAAGTCAGAAGGAGAAAAACAAATACTTATAACTCACTGGCATATGTTATTTATTTTTTAATTCAAGGGAATAACTGTATCACTGTATCACTGTCTTCCCGTTCATCATCAGTTTGCTGGAGCGGGCACCAGTAACATCTCCATATGTCCTGTCTCATGCTAGTAGAGCCCAAGGGCATCTGCTTGCTCCAGGAATAGAAGACAATATACAATTAAAACAAACATGTAAACTCAGATCAAAGAATTTAAGTTACCAAAAGTGAGAATAAACTAAAAGTGTCTAGTGGACAGTGGTGGAGGGTGCTGATATTCAGATGGTGAATAATGTTGTACCTCTAAAACACCTAGACATGTATGATCTTGTAAATCATATTAATGCAGTTTTAAAAAGTTCATTGTGGGCCAGGCAAACAGCTCAAAGGACTGGACCACAAGCCTTTCATAATGATAGGGTATGAATTCAGTCCCTGACACAGCATAATATAGGGGCAAATGTAGCCCTGAATTCAGTGGCCGGAGCACTGTATGCCAAAGCGGCTTCTAGTAGGGACTCCCAAGCCACAAGCAATGCTTTGGAGGACCCTTCAAAGACTAACTAATAAATCTTTGTGGGAAACAGAGCATTGTGAATCTCTGTTGGCTAGAAAAAAAAGGCCAATTCTGATGAATTACTTGTTTAAAACTTAAATGTCTCTTTACTCTTTTTAATCTGGTGTCTGAGTCTGAAGTTTGAGTCATCTGAGCAAGTGATCCAATTCTGTTTTGGCCAACATCAGCTGTGTCCACATGTGGTAAATGAATGAATTGAGCTAAGACTTTAAATAGTCAAGTCGGTGAGCAGAATAGCACAAATGATCCCCTTCCCTAGTAAACACAGCAGTGTGCCAGTGCCCCAGCACAAGTAGCCCAGGGATCCTCCAGACTTCCTAGCTTGGAGAGACAGCATATCTATGTACTATTTGAAAACACAGATTAAATTTCATATACATATAATGGCTACTGTAAAATTTCCCTTCTGTAATTTTATTCAAAAAGTGTCCTGAACCTGTCCAGATCTTCTGAATAATAGCAGCAAAATTCTTTTCTTACATATTTACATAAATGAACTCTGCTCTTGGTCTTTGTTATCTCATTTGAACTCCACAGACACCCATTAAACTAGGATAATTGAGACCCAGGACAGCTGAATGAATCAGGGTGCAAAATCCTATTAAGATTTTGTTTTTTCAGTCTAAGTCTTGGAGCCTTTCCACTAAGCGTGATAATAAGTGCATTGCCACTGGGCTCCCGGGCCCCCACGCAACTTCTCATAGCTTACCTCCAGATATCCCTTTGCTGACCAGGCTAATAAAGGAGAATTAGAAGATTAGCATCAGGACGGGTGCTTTACTCGTTTCTCTTCTCCTTTGGACCAAGCACTTAAGGAAAAAACATTTACCTCAAGGAGTCTGAAGCCCAAAGAATCTCATAGTCACAAACTAGAGAGGCAAACTTTTTTAAAATATCAAACTCTTGTTTAATGACAAAGAAGCTGCGATGTGTTCTCAGAGAATTCCCCTCTCATTGCTATATGGTTGTACATGTGATATTTGACATTTAGGAAACACTTGCTTTACCACCTTATCTTGGTCAATACAATCTGTACTTTCTTCAGATTTCAGCTGATAGCATCTTCTGTTAAAAAAAAATAAAAACCTTTCCTGGTATTATGTTAGGTCAGAACTGATTTTTGTCAGTTCCTCTGGCACCGTATCTGTGTCTTTCCTAGTGCTGGTCATGATATAGTCTTTCATTCTAAAGGAATGGTTTATTGATCAATGCCAACCTCCTCCCCAGATGATAGTCTGTTTCTCCAATGCTTACCATGATATCTATTATATAGCAGATGCCTATAATTTTATGAGCATTTATGTACTTACATAATTTAATCATTTTATATAAACTTAAATAATTAGATACTTATGTACATGCTTACATAATTAAAAAGCTATATACACACTTACAATTAAGCTAATTGACAATGGTAAAATCAAAGGAAAATAGAGTTTAGGAAAAGTGCAGAAAGAATAAGAAAATTTTCAAGAATTTAACTAATACGTTAAAAGTCACCTGACTGAATACAAAAACATTAATATTTAAAAATCTATTTGATTAAAATAGATTTGATATTACTTTGAGTTTATTTGACTTTTTAATGAAAGTGTTACAAAGAGAAGACTTAGGAAAGCATAGCATTGTTAATAGATAGATTATTTTTTCCTAATCTTCTAATTTTCTCTCCTAGTAAATAAATAGTAGGGCTGTTAAAACAATAAAGCAGAATTTTCGAAGGCTGCATATTTGCTCTTTTCAAAGAAAAAACTCTAAAATTCACTCTTTGACTCTTTTAAATAATAAAAAAGGTAACTAGCAAAAGACTTTAAACTCTGAAAACTATCCCGTATCTAATTTACTTCCATCTTCATGCCCTAAACTCCCTTTTAAACCTTTCACTCTCAATGCTTTTGTACAACATTCCCAACAAACATGTTTAATTCCCCAAGCACTTGTTTTTGTTTTGGTATGGTATTTTTTGCTCAAACAAAACAAAACCATCAATATAGTTCAAGTTCTTTAGATCCTAGATACAATCCCCCTTATTTTCATTGGGAAATAATAACAATTCCTAAACCATAGAAGTGAATACAGCACTCCACTTCTGTAAAAATTTCATCAGCAAAACCCATAGCTCTCAAGTATACAGTGATGATATTAGTCTCTGCTAAGATGATTATATGGTTTGAGCTGTTCTGGTAATGTTAATCTGATACTCTGTTTTAAAAATTAATAAAGTTATGGTCAAGATATATGTAAATTAAACTCTTGGGAAGGAAATGGCATTGTCCACGTCATCAGAAACCACGCAGAAATGTTTCTGTGTCTTGGGCTGAAAAAGGGAAGGGTGTTAGTCAGAGGAGGGAGTACAAGAGGGAAAAGTGGCACCTGGAAAAAGATGAGAGTCAACAGTAATAAAAGGTGGTACTTGACTGCTGAGATGGAGAAATCAAAGAGTCAGAGTCACCGCAGCATATCTCCCAGCTGTAAAGTCAGCCCAGGATCAGATGGAAAACATCATTAATTTCAATATAATTAAATATCATTAATAAGATGCTCTACAGTATGTGCTGCTTAGAGATAATGGAAGCCCCTGGGCATGACCTATGGGGATACTGTAATACAGTATCTCAGGATCATACAGGCTCTGAGCCCCCAAACAGCTCCAGGAAAGTCAAAGATGTACACTAAGTTCACTTAGTTTATTGACTTCACAGCACTTTCAACAGCGCCGTCTGCAGTAAAAGAGAACAAAGATGGTGCATGGCAGTCATAAAAGTCATCCATTCTGATATTTGCCTTTAGAAGATATTTGCCTTCAGATAGATCGGGCTCTTACTCCATGAGTTTATCACTCAATGGTGACATCCTTTGGCTGGAGAGAGAGAACATGCAAGTAAGCACAGGAGAGCAGAGACACCTTTCACTCTGAATTTCTTTTCAATTTTCTCTCCTTTGCTCTCACTCTCTTGCTCTCGCCTCACTCTGTCTCTCTTCCTCTCTCTCCTGCTCTCCCTCTGTCCCTCACCATCTGACTCCAAAAATAAATGAAGAAAATAATATATAAATCTGATGCTAGTACACTGTACTCTTCCCTCTGTGAGGTCATTTTTCTTAGCTGCGTTCCCACTCCTCTCTGCCTTCATTGCCCATGTATATGTAGTTTATTCTTTGAGAAACCACTCAGTTCAATTCTGCTGATTCTCAGAGTCTGACTTAGTTGGTCCTCTTCAGAGTTCTCTTGGAATCATGTGTACCTCTCTATGCAATCACTTATCATGCCTAGAGTCATAATTGGTTTACATCGTTGCTGCTTCATTGTACGAGTTATTCAGCTGTCTCTGTCATATGTCTGTTAGTGCCATTAGCGCTGAAAATGGCTTATTGTAACTGAAAGCAATTTGGCAAATAAACAGAGGAAGGAAAGGAGAGAAGGGAGAAAAGGAAAGGAAGAAAGAATGAGATAGATATGTGATTTCATTTATGTTTTCATACCCCCAGTGCGTGCATTTTCTCACCTGAAAAAGTGATAAGGTGGCTACTTCAAACTGTGAAGAGTCGTTTTCTGAGATGCGAGACTTGGAACAGTTTCATTGAGGCCTAGCATCCAGCCAAAAAGAAGCAATTAAAGGGAGTACTTTAGATAAGAAATAGGCTTTAAAAATAATCCAATCAGCAGAATGCATCTCAAAATATGTGCACAGATCTGAGCCACTATCTTGAACAGTTGGGAAGGAGCATGTTCAGCAGTGAAAAAAATCTCTAGGGACTTGGCCAATATGAACTCACAGATGTTCCTGTTGGAGCCAGCCGATGAGTTTCCTCCATAGCCATGTTTAACCGAGTCCTTAGTTCACCTCCAGGGCACAACCTACTCAATCTGTGCACTTTGGGCTTTTTTTAAAGGGAAAGAAAGAGAAAGAACAGCATGTGGAAGGGGAAAAGGCAAAGAAGGAAAAGGAAGAGAGAGTAAAGGAAAAAAGAGAAAGTGGAGGAAAAGGAAGGCACAAAGGGAGGAAGAGAGAAAGGTCCCTCTAAACAAAGTGCAATTCACATCAAAAAGTCGCAAAGTTCCACGACCTCTCTCTCTCTCTCTTCTATATTTTGGCAGAAGAAATAGGAATATCTTGTCCTTGTTTCCTTCCTTCCTTCCTTCCTTCCTTCCTTCCTTCCTTCCTTCCTTCCTTCCTTCCTTCCTTCCTTCCTTCCTTCCTTCCTTCCTTCCTTCCTTCCTTCCTTCCTTCCTTCCTTCCTTCCTTCCTTCCTTCCTTCCTTCCTTCCTTCCTTCCTTCCTTCCTTCCTTCCTTCCTTCCTGTTTTAGGCACTGGGGCCATGACCCTCCATCCCTGTGCCTAGGTCACCTATGGTCTGGTTTCCCTTTGCCTCCATCCACACATTCTCCTCTGTTGATAAAAACACAGTCTTAGCCCATACTGTTGCCTCACTTCGCCAGCACCATCACACGCTAAACCCTCCACCTATACTCTTCTGTTTCTTCTAGTGTGTGTCATTGTTCATCCTACCCTTACCCTCACCTTGGTGTTAGGTCAATAATTCAGTGTCCAAGGTTTATTACCAATCGACGGGATTCATACCCTGGAGTTGTTTCTCTTTATACCACAGATGAGTGATATCATCAGTATTCGTTGCTGCCTCTGGCTTATTTCACTCAACATGATCCCCTTTAGTTCTAGCCAAGCTGCTGTTAGCTCCATGACTTTATTTTCATGACCTCACTCTCTCTGTAGAAAAGTCATCAGTCGAATCAACAATGCCCAAGGAATATGTTTGCCCATTGTTTTATGGTTTCTCTTCACTTATCATTCTTGTCTCCATGTCAGGAAATCCCTATAGAAAATCCAAACAATGATGTAGAAAATGGAAACAGCCTGGTTTGCTTGTCAAGGGAGTTTTTATTTTAAGTAGGGAAGTTACGTGGAGGTAGAGCAGAAATAAATAATTTGTTGAGTGTTGACTCTGCAACAAAATGCTTTCTATAGTGGATCTCGTTAATTTTCAGTTTCACAAGTTACCTTCCATGTACCATCAGCATTTTTAAGAGTAAATGAAGGCAAAGGATTTCAAACTATCTTAGTCATCCAAGTGATAGAATCAGAACCTGAGCCAAAGCCTTGAGCATTACAAATTCCTCTGCCTTAAATCACAACTGCTCAATCTACACTGTTCTATTTGTTGCAGAATTTCCCAATAGAAGTGCCCTGTGTCTGTGACAGGAGGAAAGGACAGTGGGCTGGCCAGTCACTGTATGAAGTGACAGACTATGATCTCAGGGAAGCCTATGAGGAAGGACCTGGGAAAGCATGAGTCACGACCTCCTGACTTCTGGTCTCAAGTGGCTTCCTAAGTTTAATGTAGAGCCCCCAAAAAGGGACATCCTGGTTAAATCCCTCATTCTGTATGTGATCCCCTGAGCGCAGTCTGGAGTGGGGTCTAAGCATAGATTCAGAATGAGCCTCTGAGCGCCACCGGTATGGCTTTAAAAGTATAACTAAAAATAATAAATAATAAATAAATAAATAGTTAAATATTGGCCTCCTCTCATAAGTAAATGTATATATCCTTTTTCTCTCTCCAGCTATCTATTTTTTTAGTGGAGAGGTGGCTCATCCACTTAAAACCAAGAAGAAATGCCTAAAAGATACTATGAATGAGGAAGTGGAATGTGGAGAGAAAAGTGGAATGCAGAGAGCAAAAAAAGCATTTTAATAGTTGTTAGCAGCACACGTAGTTATTGAGGGCATAACGAACTTTGGGCCCTGGACTAAATATTACCTGTGGTCTATGTTTTGATTTTTATTGATTTTAATTTCATATGAGTTTTAAGTTCACAAGAAGATTGAGAGTGCATTTCAATATTTCTGTATAACTGCATCACTGTCTTCCCATTCATCATTGATTTGCTGGAGCGGGCACCAGTAACATCTCCATATGTCCTGTCTCATGAAAGTAGAGCCCAAGGGCACCTGCTTGCTCAGGAACATAAAGAGCCTCAAACCATTCCATCAGGTCATGGGAATGAGGTCTATAATTGTTACTGGCATTTGGCATATCAAATATGACACGGTAGCTTGCCAAGCTTTGCCGTGCAGGTAGCATACTCTTCTAGTAATCTCTAAATCCAGCATTTATTAAATAACCGCCCGGCCACTTGCATCCCTGCGAGCTGGGCTTGATAGGTTGGTCTGCTGGGTGGAGTTCTGATAAGAGGGAAGTCCGGATGTGGAAAATGGAGGCCTGTTGCAGGACACCTAAAAGCCTAGGCCTCTGCATCTGCCCTGGAATGCCTCCTGCAGGTCACTTCATAGATAGGGGGATAGTCTGAATGTGGCAGTCTTATCTGACCATGTATTCTGTACTGGCTGGCATAAATATTCTCTCATGCTACCACAATCATCGTGGGACTAGCTAGATCTTACCAGCATATTTGCCTGGCCACGTTGGATTTCTAAGTAATTAGACCAGAGAGAAATGCTGTTTGCCTCCAAGCAAGCAAGCATGGATCCCTGATAACTCAAAAGGTAACTAAAATACAAAACTACCGTGAAGTAGACGAGACTCTTGTGAAGGCTTGGAGAAATATTTAACTGGCATTAGTATTAGTCTTTGGTACAGAGACATGCCATCTCAGAAACCCCCTTATCTACCCTATAAAGGCTATTCCAGGCAGAACTAGGCTCAAGATATTAGGTGAGGTGCTGGGAGAAATTACCTGAGGGCATTTGATCCTCCCTACCAGGTGAAGGAATTTAGCTTATAGCTTCTCCCAGCTCTGCTAGTAGACTTTTAATTAGCTCTGGGTCCTTGTGAACAGCCTGATGGTCTCCTGAAGTTGCTACATTCTATGGGGCTGTTTTCCTGTATTCATCTCTAGATAGCCCAGCCCAGAATGGGCTGGGCTGAGATGAGCAGATTTATAGCTATAAAATGAGCTGCAAGAAGAAAGAACCTCTCTCTTTTTTCCCCTTTTGCCATTTTGGCTTCCCTTGGTGTTTTGCTTCTCCGTCCTCTCCATTCTCTGTTGGGCCTCAACACGTGGTGGCAGCCATCTTGGCCTACACCTGGCTGGGGCCTAGCTGGGGAAGCAGAGTCCAGAGGCTTTCCTGCTCTTGGATTGTATACTGGAACCTGTGATAGTAAAAGCCCTTTAAAAACTGTATCGGATTCCTGAGTCTTCATCCGTTCCCCCCGGCCGGAGGTAGAAGGGAACTTCGCTTCCCGGCACTGTGGGGAGAC